>PVJO010022178.1:0-28540 GCA_004026905.1 Hystrix cristata | reverse complement strand
TGAGAACATTCATCATAGAGGATTTGTACCTGTACGTGATACATCTTGTTGCTTCTTTTTTTCCCATTCCCCTCTCCTCCCTTCACCCCCCCTCCTTATTTACAAAAGCTTTGTTTCCAGTTTTTCCTTCCATTTCTTATTTCTCTTGTCCTCTGTTCTGTTCCCCCTCCCTTGTTCCCTTTCCCATTTGGACATTTTCTTCCCTTTCCCAGTATAATACATTTTACTCTTAGTTTGTGATTACTCCATCTTGTTTTATGTATAAGTTCTTGTCTCTTCTTTGCTTTGCAGTGTATTCTGAAATATTCTCACATTGCTTGTTATGATTTTTACTAAGCTAAAATAAATTACCAGAATTTCTTGAATATGCTTAGGTGGTGGAAATATCTTTCTTTTATGAGACAGAATTATTTTAGACTTATGAGTTTTTATCTCAATAACTAGAGGTACAATATTTATAAATTTAGTAATTAAATTGAATTACTTTAACATTATAATACATTATTTAAAATCATCACTTCTTCTTTTGGATTAACTAGTGTTTTATTGTTTCTCCAATATCATGTGATATCCATTTGATAAATGAATTTTTTGAGTTGTATTAATAATGTAAATTTCTTATAGTAAATGTCTTTATTTTTAAGGTATGGACACTGATATAATGGGATGTTTAATGATCTAAAGCACCAAGCAATTATTTTGTGCCTGAGCTACATTTCATACACCAGTTTCTCATCTTCTAATTGAGTGCTTTTTGTACAAAACACTCTGACTGGGCCTTTATAAATGATTTATAAAGAAACAGAATATTTTTCAAACCTGGTCCAAGGAAATTACATAAGTTACTTGAAATTACTGTAAAGAAAGAACAGAAAATCATTCACTGAATATCTTTTAGAGCAATTTTAGAACAATTTTATTGAATAGTCTGAACTTTGGGTTAAACACAAAAACAAAAAAATATTTTATTTTTCTCTACTCACCCACAGTTTGCTAAATATACATTTTCTTTCTTACTGTGTGGTAGATATTATCAATATTTTAGAACAGTATCATATTTTTCCAAATGATTTTTTTTATTTTTCAAAACTAGTTGATTCAACTTTTATACTTTAATCTCATATTCAGTTTAAATATGATCACATTTCTGTAGCACTGAGAACTGATACAAGTGGAAAGTGTGCTCAGTGTTTTATTCCTTCTCTCCCTTCCTCAATTTTAGGAAGAGGGTGTACTGACCACACCCAAGACGTCTCTCCCTTTTTCATCCTGTATATCATTAGAGTTCAGATAAGGAAAGTAAGAAAAAAGGATCCGCGTGTCTCCATTACCTAAAACATTTTCCCTCCTGTGAATTGTTAGAATGTTTCTGGCTCTATTCACTTCTCTTGAAAAGCAAGTGTGAGTGATTTTGGCTTTCTTTAGCAAGGCCTTCATAGCCATCCTCCCTTGATTTGCAGTTTCTAATTTCATCCGCCTTACCTAAATCAGTGTCCACCCTTATATCCTACCGCAGACTCTCCCTTGCCACTTAGATGAGATATCAGCAAGATTTGATGTGAATATAACCTAGAGCTATCACTAAGCCTAAATAATATAATTGAGTACGAGTACCCACCTTATAAAAGATGGTTTCTGTTAAATTAGTTATCCTCAAAATTTTAAAAAGCAGGTTTTCCAGCAATGGTCAAAACTAAATATAAAAATTGCTATTCTGGTCTCAAAATTAGCACAAATTTCTTGAATGCAAAAAATAAAGCATCTCCACAAAAAGAGATCTATATTCCTCTGTCATTTTAAATTAAATTTTTAATTTAAAATAAAATACTTCTTTTATAACTTATGTTCACTCATTAAAAATGATCATGATCATCATAAATTTGTCCTTAGTGACCAATTATCCTCCATGTTTGTTAAAAGCCTTTATGGAAAGAAAATAAAGCTGAAACACTTTTCTATAAATATATTCTCTGGGTACTTCCTTCTTCCACTCATTTTGTATCAATGGGAAAAGCAGGCCATCATTTTAACAGCTCAGATATATTTTCTCCATGTTATGATACTTAAGTACATGATTAGTGCTCAGTGTCACTGACTGAGCACTAATCATTATTTCTTTTACTTCCCACAATATGTACTATAGTAGCTGGAGGTAATCGTGAATCTCTATTAATAACTTCTGCATTCAGATAAGATTAATCAACAGTAGAAATCCATTTGCAATTTTACACTTTTTTATTATAAAGAGGATTTATACATATAGAGCCAATTAATATTGAAGATAATGGAAATGAGATATTTTTGTATATAAAACATTATCATTCATAAATAAGAATTTTGATTTAGTCCTTGTACATTTATTTTCTAAGTAGAGTATCTTCTGGAAAAGCTTCTGGCCTCAGTTGTATAGATACTGTATCAATTCATATTTTGCTTTCCTTCTGAATCTTCTTCCATTTTCCCTTCATGCTTCCTTCCTTCCCTTCTCCTTCCTGTCTCCCCAACACAATCTAACGCGTTTATTCTTCCACCTGCTTGTGTCATCATTCAACCAAATTAGTTCTTCCTCACGGCACCATTTCTGAATTCTGTGATACGTTTTGCAATCCGGCCTTCTTAATCTGCCGCCGTCAGCAATGTCTCTGGAGAATGACCCGGTGTGAATGCAACACTGTGCCGAGCAGCGACTCTCCCGAGCCATCGGGAGAAAGAAGGCGATTTCAGTAACTTTTAACAGGAAAGGCATCGTGTCCTATCACTACACATTTTAACAGTCAAAAGAATGCCACGTGTCCATGCTTTGGGGTGTGTGTGTGTGTGTGTGTGTGTGTGTGTGTGTGTGTGGTCAGCGAGCCACACAATTTAGAAAGTTTCATAGTTTCTGAACTAAGGGCAAGAGAAGAGTCCACACATGAAAGGAGAAAGCGACACACTTTCTTGCATGTATACCACTGACTATCTTGGATAATATGAATTAAGTGAGAATTTTTAGCATGCTGTCGTTTTCTATTTTCACTTAAATGTTGAAGCTGTTTTCACTCCTGAGAGATCATCTCTTCTTTTAAGAAATATTTTAAACTGTTTGCCAGAAGATATATTATTTTTGTTTTTAAAGTTAAAAAAAAGTTTTCTTACTTTTATGATTTAAAAAAAACCCCCTGTTTTCTTGTATTATCAAAATACATTTAATATGCAAAGGTATTCAGGGAGCCTGCTGGCAGTGCAGATTACCATAAATTAAGTAGATGAGAAAGAAGAAGCACACTGATTTGATACTTGCAAACATACAAGAGATTTATAGGAACCGAGCAATTTGATACTTTGGTGTATATATTCTCTGTGCCTTGTAATTCTAAATAGTCTGTTAGTATCACATAGCAAGAATACAATTATCTTTCCTATTGTGATGATTTTTGACATTTCAATGGTGCTACAATGCTGTAGATACATTTTGCTTGATTTTATGGGAACAGCAAAACAACTGCCAATACAAATATGATAGAATAGTTGTGATTTACCAACTTTGTACAGAAATGTTTTTCCAAAGCTCATTCAATTCAAATATAAAATGAAAGTTTAATGTTGAAAAAATAAACATGCATAGTCTTTGTAGGGATAAAATGTATGAGATGATAAGTTAATAAAACTCAAGCCATGCCACTACAGCAAACCTTTTACCTACTTCCCTCTTTGTTTTTTTGTTCCTCCACTTTACACGTCTTTTCTCTTTTCTACCATTAGTGGCTTTATCTAAACGGAATTTTATGATTATGGGCCGGTGTTCCTAGCATTCTCCATTCTCATCCATATTCCACAACATCCAGATGTGGTAGGCTTCATGGAACTCCGGAAGCTCCTCCGGAAGTTTCAGTTGTGGTGTTAGTTTAGGTGAAAAATATCTTGCAAATTTGGGGCACTGGTGTGTGGAATGAGTTGTGTAATCATCTCTGGTACCATCCATATCGCCTCTTGTTTGCATAAATGAAGTTAAGAATAAGGATGAAAATAGTGATAGCATCTTTTAAGTGTAATAATAATAATATAGTGTAGGTTTGGCGGACTGCAGAAACAACATACATTGTAGCTAATTAGTTGCAGGATAGATTCTGTAAACAAATTTCAATAATTTATGAAGATAGGGATATTTTAACAGCATCCATAGAAATTTATTGTTGTTCTGATGACCCTGGGCACGAATTTTAAAACTTTGGCTTATTTTTTCTGAACTCGCTAAACCATTTAAACCCGTTTCTGATGTCTTTCTGTGCCCTAACACTTCTAAAAACGTTTACCATAGTTGCTGCTGAGTCAACATTTCTTCACAAGACACTTCATTGTCAGTAACTAGAGTTTATAACCTAATTATCACTTGGTTCCATATCCTACTTCTCCAGTGATAACCCCCAGAACCACTGAATAAATAGATATCTATCCCACATTCCATGCTCTGGAATTGCTATTGCCTTACTCTAATTTCCTTATTTTATTGAGTAAATTGCAGACACTGTAATATAATCTATTTCATTTAAAATACTATTATTGAAAACAGAAAAACAATGCTAACACTGATGCTTAAAGGTGTTACTTGAGAACAGAGATCCTGCACCTAGCTCTTTTACCCACACAATTCAGTATTAAAATGCACTCTTGGGGCTGAGGATTTAGCTCAGTGGTTAGAGTGCTTGCCCCGCAAGCACAAGGCCCTGAGTTCGATCCCTGGCACCACCAAAAAAAAAAAAAAAAAAAAAAAAGCACTCTCCTGTGAGTGCAATATGTTGGTAAAAATAACTTTTCTCAAAATCTAGCTTTTAAGAAGTCTGGAAAAGCACTTTTTCAGGTTCCTAATCACTATGTGTGAGAAGTAGATTGAAATGAACAATGAAGATACCACTCCACTGAATCTTCCATATTATTTGTTAAGATTCTGAATTACACGTGCTTCCGTATTACACATAAGGCTCTTAGAATTCAAGGGCTCTGCTTGTTTTTGTCTACTTTTAAAAAATTGATTCTCCAGAAATGTGTATAAAAGGGTCCAGCGTATTAGATGTAAACTATGTGTCTCAAGTAGGCTACTTCTTTTTAGAGCAAAGAAAGATAAACTAGAATCATTTCTGGGAATATGGATGCAGCTTGAGACCATAGTGTTAAATGAAATAAATCAGACACAGAACCTTACAATCACATGGCTTTTCTTACATAAGAAGTCTAAAATATAAGAATAAAATAAAAGATAACAGGAGCCAGATCTTTCTCAAATGGTAAGGGGATCATGACATAGTGGGGGGGATGAAAGAGGATGAGAAAGGAATTAAGATGTTGTGTACCAACTCGATGCACGGGATATAAATATTATGTATTGGAAAAACATACTAACAAAAAGAAATAAATTTCACAAATAGACACTATCACCTTTGTCTAACAAACTCAACTTGCTTCTGTACATTTTCTAAGTAATAACAATTTAAGCCATAAATATTATATATATGCTTATATACAACATAAGTATGATAAATGATGGCAAATGCTGAAATCTGTGAAGATTTTTCATTACTCAAACAATGCAATACATGACCTTTACCCTTGCCAAGACACTACCAGGTATCTTCTTGTTACTTTCAGAAATTTACTACTACTCCAGACATCTTATAATCTAGTCATTCAAGGCTGTTCTGCATTCTTAAATTCTGTTTTTAATTTTATTTTAATGGTACATTTTAATGTACATAGTGATAACATTCATCATAGAGGATTTGTACCTGTACATGACATATGTTTTTGCTTCTTTTTTTCCTATTCCCCTCCCTTCACCCCTCCTCTCTCCTTATTTACAAAAGCTTTGTTTCCGTTTTTTTTCCTTCCATTTCTTATTTCTCTTGTCCCTCTGTTCCTTTCCCCCTCCCTTGTTCCCTTTCCCATTTGGACATTTTCTTTCCTTTCCCAATATAATACATTTCAGTCTTTATTTACACTTTCAGTTTCTCACACCAGAGAAACTATATGGTATTTAAACATGTTTGTCCGATTTATCACTAATAACTTTTGTAGTCACTTAGTGATTTTATATTTTACTGTACTCATTATACATAGGAAATGTATGCCATAAGTTAAAAAATAAATTCATACATTTATTCTTGTAATTATCCAAACATTCATATTGCTTTTGTAATTGATTAAAATTATAAAATTTATGCTACTGTTGTATTTTATTTATGAACTGTTTAAAAAGTGATTTTTAATATTCCATTTCCATGTTACATCAAACTTATTAATTATCCCTGCATACCCTGTACATTTCAAACATACCTTCACTATTCAAAATTTTGTATTTTTATTCATATATAAAAGATTGGAAACAGATGCAGATAGCCATACATTGCTTATCAGTGGAGCTACGTGGTGAAAGATGCATCGTTAGGCAATTTTGCTGCTGTGCAAACATCACAGTGTGTAACTGCACAAACCCCGGTGGTAAAGGTCAATCATTTCTTGTGGCCTCGAAGTGCTGTCTAGAGAGGTGGTAAAACGCAGGTGTCTGAGGCTCCTGGCACCATAAGACGGCATTTTGTTTTACAGTAATTATTTTGTTTTTAAGTAGAATGAATACGTTCTAAAATATAAGAGTCTAGTATACAGCTGTGTATTGTCATTGTAAATTATTATGTGCAACACGTAATCGTAAATGCTGTACATTTATATGACTCTTGGTGTGGTATGTTTGCTTACGTTTGTATTATGCATTGAGCTATGACATGAGCTCAACACCTATAATCTTGCTAGTTGACAGAAAATTTTAACCTCTGTTATGTTCTTACAGAAACACCAGCCATGTGAGGTCAGTCACCCCTTAGATGTCACTATATCGTGCATTATTGCATTTCAGTCTTGTCAATATTGGCAATATATTTGGATGACTCTTAATTATATGTGCATTCATTGCCATACAACTTACAGAGTTCTTACTTCTATGAAATATTGGATTTTTCTCTTTTAAGAGGATAATTTTATTTGTTAAAGTAGTAAAACTTTTTATATTTTTAAGTTTTCCATCTTGTTCATCCTAATAGTATTTCACTGCTTGTGATTTATATGTAGATATAAGTATTGACATAGATATAGCTGCAGGTATGGATAGATTGATGTAGATATAGGTATATCAGGGCAGATATGGACAGATATCATAATATTGCTGCTTGATGCTATGATCACTAATGTTTCATATTTAAATTATATTAAATGTATTTATGTAGAAATCACATTGGGTTAAGAATGATCATTTTGTGAAACTTCTCTTCATTAAATTCATTTTCAATAATGAGCAATATATTCCTTAATTCTTTTCATTCAAAGCTCATTTTTGCATTACCTGTATCTTACCTGTTGTTCATTTTTTTCCTTTATTATTACTTGCCTTGGTTTTTCCCCTGGGGATATTTTAGAAGACTTGATTACAAGATTTTAAGTAATTTATTTGAAAACAAATGTATTTCACTTGCAAATTCAGTGTCATTCCCTCTTTGACATACGTAATATGTTTTCATGTCTTGCTAGTTGCTGTTGTTGCTAATTCAGTCATGCAGAGCCCCTAAAGCAGCTACTTTCAACCTGTTGAGAACACTCTTTTAAGAATGAAAGACCCATATTTTTAAAAGCTAGGAGAATTTTGACAGTTTTCATCATAAAGAAATAATAAATCCTTGAGGAGGCAGAACTATTTACCCTAATTAGAACATTATAGAATGTATACATGTATCGAAACCTCACATGGTGGGGCTGGGGATTTAGCTCAGTGGTTAGAGTGCTTGCCCGGCAAGTGCAAGGCCCTAAGCTCAATCCTCAGCACCAAAAAAAACAAAAAACAAAACAAATAAAAAAAAAACCTCACATGGTATCCCTTACAATTCTATACCAATTTAAAAGATAAAGAAAAAGAATTAGAAGATAAAGCTACTCAAAATAATACAAAAAAAAGGAAGAAACTTTCTCATTATCCAGAATCTTTCCTTTAGCTATTTACTGCACTTCATCTACCCTCATCTCAATTTGACGATATTAATGAGACCTTGATACAATCTTTCTCACACGACTACTCTGCTATTTAGTGAGACTCAGAATTTTGAGATGCCCCATTCGTCTTCTCTAACAGATGCAGTTCAGTATGCATTATATCTGGCATTCATAGTTAATAGCTTCTTGTTAGGATGGTATCTTTCCTTCTTTCCAGCACTAATTAGTTTTTGCCTGTATCTTAGTTTGTCAATTCTGGAAAAAATGTACAAATTGGAGTACAAACTACTAATCTTACATGACTCTTATGGTAATGAAATACCTTGTAGTCAAAAGAAATGCCTTTTAATCAAAAGAAAGCATGCAAGTCAACAATTTTCTTTGGTATTTAAACTAGTATATACACATGATAGGTATGATTAATGTGTTTGTCTAGGGAAGATAATCACTGAATATCAATGTATTTATTTAGTATTTTTTTCAAAGTCCTTTGGGGCATCTTGTGATTTTAAAAGTTATGTCAAAGTGACACAGGAGTAGGACAAAGACAGTAATGTCTGCCCAGAAAGACTAGACAAAATTAAGCAAGTCTAGTTTTTAAGTATAAGTGGATCTTAGTAATAGAAAATAGAAGCTCACACTTTTTGCTGACTGCTGATTTTGAAGAATACTTTCTCACTGAAAAAGCTTAAATTACAATAAAGGCAGTATAATAATTATACTTCTTACTGCAAAATGTTACTTTTTAAATCTTTAAAAGATATAATGAATAAAATCTTGATTTTTACTGTGAAGGAAAACATTCTGTCTTGCTGGGCTACTTTTCCTTGTACTAATATTTAACACATCAATAGATTCCGGATAAGATCTCTGTAAAATAGTATAATGTACCTACATTAAGACTATAACATCTTTAATATTCATTAAGAAAGTAATGCTTCCTTGGTTATCTTTTAATGAGGGAAGAAACATTCATATTATATTCCAATTACACATATATGACATGTGTATACTATTGTATATTGTGTATACTATGACTATACTATTTTAGTTTCATATATATAAATGACACTTAAAATTTACAAATTTTAAAACTTTAAATATTTACTTTACTTTTTAAAAAATATTTAAAGTAAATGTATCAAGTTATTCACAGAAGTGCAAATAAAACTTGCTTGAATTCATTGAAAAATACATTGAAATTTTCCTAGGTAAGTAACACTAGATTTAGTAGCTATTTTCAACATCAAATATTACTTTGTGTTAACTTGAGCTATGTAAAGTGAAGATTTGAAAAGTATTTAGGTAAACTATATATTGAGGTATGTGCTACTCAGGTGGATGAGGCAGAAGAATTTCTTGATCCACAGAGTTGGAAGCCTGTCTGGGTAACACAGCAAGACAATATATCTGAGAATGAAAAAAAAGCAAATAAAACAAAAATGATTAGTGAATTAAACTATAGATTACAGTTGGATGTGTGAATATCAAAACCCGTATGACTTTTTAAAAATTCTTTTTCAATTCAATAATTTTACTACTTACTGGGGGAAACTTTTCACCAACAATCCGTTCATATTTAACATATCAACTGATATTTTGGATTTATTTCTACTTTTTTATTTTTATAGAGAATTTTATCATTTTTCCAAGATTTCATATTACTTTTGTATAAATTTGAATTTTTAAGAACAATGTTCTAGTTTCAGTTCTAAACTCAATTTCTAAAAGATGGTGGTTTTCAAGATTTGTGAACCTTTCTACTCATCTGTATTTGAATATAATTAATACCATTTATCTTCTTTCAGTCTGTAAAGAAATCATGAAAATCATTGATACCAATCCCTTCTTTTATGATAATGATTTTTTCTTTCACAATAGGTGGTCGATTTTTGCTTCATTTTTTCCAGGTGTGTTCTTTCTCTTTTTAGTACGTTTGCAATCCGTGCAGACTACAATCTGATATTTCCATTAACTGGATTAAGAACCACCCAGCAGATTAGTGGAGCATGCTCCTGGTTATGCCTGGTGAGTCGCATGAGCATTACATGCCGCATTTCACCCTTTGTGTCTGCAGCTCTTCCTGCTCTGCTTTCCAGTCACTGTGAATCAAGCAGCTTTGCTGCGCCTGCCTTTCCACCTGTTTGGGCCTTTGAGCCTGATAATCACTGACTGATTCGGTGGGCAAATGAAACCTCTACTCTCTTAAATTTTGGGTGTTGGATATTGCATTTCAGCAACATGAAAGCTGACCGATACAGTTTACCTGGGGGTGTGGATCAAACTTTTATTCTCTTTAACCCTTAGTACTCCTGGCTGGATCAGGTCATCGTAGTTTTTGCTGACTTTCATCACTGGATATGATAATACTAAGACACATTAAAAGAGACATTTTGTGTTCTGTGTATTCTTCCCTCCATTGTGGAATAATGGTTCATTTTCCATTCGATGGTGAGGATCATCCACAATAGCCATCACAGTAACTTCCTTTGTCATCTGTGGATTCAGAAGCATGAGCAGACAAATATAGTTTGGTGGCAGCATGGGATTTCAGTTCAATATGATGATGTCTCTGTCACCTAGTGAAAAGGTTGTTCTCCTTGAAGGTACAACCTCTTATACAGCCGGGAGTAAGGTTGTGTATGCAGAAAGTAAAAATTTGCAAGTGAGTTACCCCTTAATTTGAGTTCCCCTTGAATCCTGGAAGTGGGAGAACTATCACCATGTATCAGTTGCAGTTTAGAGAAAATTCAGCCTTCCAGAAAATCTTATCCCAGTCTTTAACATATCACTCCTGACCTGCCCTATAACTGAGCCTTTAAAAAGCCGTTTTACCATTCTGTCAAGGCGCCTTCTTCAAAATGGTGAGTAGAACGGTGGCACCAAGGAAGTTCATGAGCTTGAGTGTATTATCATGTTTCATCTGTTCAGAGCTCCTTGTCAGAGGCTGTTTAGAAAGCCATGAGGGTGGAATATGAAGTTCTGTTAATCTACAGATGGTAATTTTAGCAGAACACTGAATATCCAAAGAAGTAAGTACCCTCTCCATTAGGAATGAAATGTTATTACTCCCACCATTGAAGTTGTACACACTACTCACCCTGCCTGATCTCCCCTGGTAAAGGTGTTCTGTCAGAGATTCACTGTCCATCCTGCTTCTGGCACATTGTGCTCTTGGGAGTAGCTGAGGCAGTTCTGGCCTGGTAAGTAAAATTTTATATTTCTGAACTCTTGCAAAAGCTTAATCCCTGCCACTGTAACCACCTTGTATAGAGCCATTGTTAAAGAGAGAAGTTCCTTAGAAAACAGACTGTTCGCCAAGAATAAGTCATTCTGTCTACTTGATTATTAAAATCTTCTTTTGCTGAGGTCGCCTTTTGGTGAAGATTCACACAGGACAAAAATGTCTTTTATTCTTTACAACTTCATAGGAGGACTCCAAGACCTCCCTGTCAACAGTTTTCCTTTTGTATCCTCCCAATCTCTGAATAATTAAACAATTTGTCACAGCTGATGCATTTATGTAGCTATTACCTCTGAACTATTTTTTGGTATAAATTTATACCTGGTCACTTTTGAGTACTTTTCATGTCATGTGGAACATTTTGTATTCCCGACCTGCCTAAAACGATGTAGCTATCGTGAGTACAAATGGAAATACACTACCTGCCTTTTCTAGGAAAAAAGATGAAGTACTTGATGGGATTTACTCTTCTGCTTTTATACTGTAAATTAAGTGCATAGAATAAATTCAGTCCATCTCTTATGGTATGATAAGTGCATAAGAAGGAAGAAAATATGCAATGAAGCAATCAGCTCTATTCAAGTCAAGTGATGATAGAGAATCCCTTCTGAGGTCAGCAGTACAGGCCAGGAGGTAGTACAGGGGCAGTGACAACTGGAATTTTGTCCACTGCTTCATGGAATTCACTTTTTCTGTCATAGCCATGTTGGGCCTGATCACATATATAACATTTCCGTTTGCTCCATTTGTTAATAGAATGCTGTTGAATCAGATAATGTTAGTTCATGATGAAGACAGATCAGACTGTATTGTAAACTCTTGACATGTGGTCGAGCGTTCAGTTTGTACTAAAGGCCAGTAGAAAGATATTCATATTCCCCGCGACTCGTCTCTTCCAACCAGACCCCCATGTCCAAATGGTGAGTCATGAATTCAGCTCTGACACCCCTATAGTCCAATCACCTTCCGAAGGTCTCACCTATGACTGCAGGAGGCTTTAGGGGGACATCTAGATATAATCCATAACAGCTGTTGGCGATTCAGGCTCCAATGTACCTACGAGATCATATGATCCAGGTAACAAAGCAGCTTGCACAGCACATTGTACCTGTTACAGAACCTTGTCTTGTTTAGAGCTATACGTGTACTTGTGGCATTTAGCCAGGTAAGGTGATGGACATGTATCATCCCAGCTCCTGGAGGGGTGCTGAGACAGGTGAAACACAAATTATAGACCCTTTGACACTGGGACACATTTTCAAACCATAAAAGCAAATAAGAAACCAGCGAGATGTCAGGTCAGCCAGTGACTGTGCCAGAATAACATATTCAGATAAGGAATAAGTTGCCTCCCAAACCCAAGGAGCTCCCTCCTGTAGGCGATGTTTTGTTTGTTTTGTTTTGTTGGTGGTGTGATGGGAAGTGTCAGGTGTAACAAGTTATCCCTGGTTTAGAAGACTTATGTTTTCATACCCCACAAAACTTTGTTCCTAGAAATTTGACTGAAGTGCATGTTTTTCAAATGTATTTCCCAGCCTCTGACATGCTCATGTCTTACCAGTAAGTATGGTAAGTTGCCACTTCTTATTTCTTACTTAGGAGGCCTAGTAACACCAGCATAATCGGGGTATGGCCAGCATGCAAATTTGTGGAAGGGAAAGATGATAAAGATGTCCATGAACAAAACAATGACATAGATCTCAAAAGCTGAACTCCTGAGGGAGAGTCATGCCAGCAAAACAGTTTTGATAGCTCTGATTTACAGGAGAAAGGCAAAAGGCATTTGGCACATTAACCAGTTATTCACTTATCAGTCCAATTATTTAAATACAGGATGACCATATATGGCATATTTTTGGTTAATTTTTACAAGGTAGCGTAATGGGAAATATAAAAATGACAATTTTATCAAATTTATTCAGTACAACAATCCTCCGGTTGAAATGACACCTGTTCGAGCAATACTTGGAATAGTCAGTGCATAAACAAACACACTGCCACACTGCCTGAGCGACACTTGGGTGAACTGTTCATGGCTTATGTCTACATACCAGATGAGAGAAGTTGTGGTAACTCGCTGAAGTAGTGAAACCAGATTTGGCATAGGAGTTTCGTTTGCATTTATAACCTGATTAAACTTATAGTAGCTCACTGTCGTTCTTCAAGAACAGCACTTATTTGGTTTGTCTTTCGCACAAACCAAATAAGTGTGTCGAATGTAAATGTGATGAAATTGTCATCCTTGTAACTTTCAGGTTTCTAATGGTGGCAGATATCGCTGAGATTCTCCCAAGAAGGTAGTATGGCTTTTGGCTTATTATTTTCCTATGTAGAAGCAGTTCTAGTGGCTTCCACTTGGTCTATCTCTCCCTCATCTATTTATCTATCTAACATCTACCTACTGCTATGCCGATCTCTCTCTAGATAGAGATATCTATGTCTACATCAAAAGAGAGATCACCGAAGAAATGTATACATGCTTCGGGAAATGAAAAACTTTTATAAATATTTTAATGCTAAATGTATTGAGAGATTATGAGATTAATACAAGTTACCTTTGGCCTCTACAATTACGAGAGGTGCTCAAAGTGGTGCTCATTAGCTTCTAGGCATTTAGTACGGCCAAACTGCTGCTTGGGTAGCCTTGTCACTGAGATTGCTGCACGTGCATTTCAAGTTCCTTCTCCAAGGGCCAGCAGTGTACAGAGTTCGCTGAGCTACAGGGCATCCCCTGCGGTCCCCTACATGAGGGCACCACCATTTGTTGAAAAGACATTATACTATTTGTCTTTTCCTGAAATGTATACATGTACATATGTATATGATGTACGTGTGTGTGTGTGTGTGTGTGTGTGTGTGCGCATGTACCTCGGTTCACGAACTTACTTGTTCTACGATTTTGGAAAAGGTAACCCCATTTGTGTTTGAGTGGGAAAGATTGCCACATGTATTTAACACCTGATGCAGAGTTTGCAAATAAATACCAAATTGTTTTCAAACTAAAGCCTTTGTGAACAGAGGTGCCACTGTGTATCAAACCATGCATATATTATTTTATACATGATATAGAATATATGCACACAAACACACACATATATAAATACACATGGTATACATATGGTATACATAGGTATATAGATATTATACATGATTTAAAAATACTAAAGTTGCTGGGGATTTAGCTCAGTGATCAGAGTGCTTGTCTTGCAAGCACAAGGGCCTGAGTTCGATCCCCGGCACCACAAAAAAAAAAAAAAAAATCTTAAAAATACTGAAGTTGAGATAAAATTCAAAATCCAAATATATTGCATTTTAATGGATTTAAATAATATATTAATTTGTACAGGCACATTTATGGTACTTCTATATTTGAATTTTTCTGATTTGTTTTGCTTGTTTTGGGGTATTTATTATTGCTATTTAAGCTAAGATTTTAACCCATTAGCACATTCATGTTTTGAAAGTTAGTCTTTCCCTTTTTGTGCAATTCAAATCCATGCACTTCTACTTAAACAAAGTCACACACATGAATTCTCTGTAACATAATGGTATTCTATATGAACAGACCCAGGTGAAGTGTGGTGCATATTCTAGAGATAGCAATAAAACAGCCACAGAGTAACAACAATAAAATCCTAGGATGATAGTGAATATTCATTCATGGTGAAAGAACCTGTAACTTGAGGTATTAAAGTGTTCTATTTTTGATTATAGTAACTAATCTTAGTCATATATTGAAGGCAACAAGTGTCAAAAGATTGCTATGAGATTTCAGTCTTATGCAGCTCACTCAAAAGTGTATTCATTAAGCCAGCCTCCACCTATGCTGATCTTGGAGTTTATTATTCACAGATCAATAAAACTTTGGTGATTTGAATAAAGAAAATAATAGAGGTAGTTTGGGAAGAAAGTGACTATTTTGTTTCTGACACAACAGTGAGAATCCTGGAAGGAAAATATGACAGACACATTAGGTCCTTCTTCAAGTACATTGGATAATAAATCAGAAAATTTAGTAGATTCAGATTGGTTTGCTTTATAGAGATTTCAGATAATGTAATATAATACCCCCTAATATTTAGTATAGTGGAATTACATTGAAAATGATTCTACTGTTTTCTGACATCATCGGGTGGGAAGAAATCAATAGTTAAGCTTGGAATTAATCTTTGAAATCTCTAATAGTTTCCCAATAATTATGCATGCATATTGGTTAATGTTTTCCAGAGAAACAGTGCAAACAGGAGATACACGCTCACTTGTGCACACTCACCAACAGATTTTAAGAAAGTCACCTTAAAATTTATTGTGGAACTAGCAAATGTAAAATGGCCTGGGAGGACAGACATTTAGAAAAGAGTAGGTGTTGCAGTCTTAAATCTGAAATTTTAGGGCTGGAAATTTGGGTAATGTGCTTATACTGTAGTCTTCTGTCAGAATTGCTTTTTTTGGTAAAACTACAGTTTTTGCTCCCAGTGCCTTCAATTAATTAAATAAGACCTATCCACGTTGCAGAGGATAATCTTCTTTCTGTGAAAATGCACTGATTTATATGTTAATCATATCTAAAAGTTTGTATTTATAGCATGATTTAGGCAGGTGTTCGGAAAAATAAAACAGGCGACACAGCATTGTCTAGTTGACATATAAACTTAACCACCACAGTATTTCAACCTAAGATAGTTTATGTACTGACTGCCAGACCAGGAGAGGAGACATATGTTCATACATGTAAGTTAAAGCGGGAGATTTATGAGATTTCCTTAGTGAATATGCAAATGGAGAATAGTAGTGCCCCAGGACCGAGCAACACCAGGCCACATAATTGGAGGTCCTACTTCAGACATAGCTGCGGAAGTAAAGGTGACTGCTATATGTAAGTTAAAAATGAAACTCACAACCTGCATATGGCCATATATATATAATACACACATGTTTACATTTCCTTTGGTTTCTTAGATCCTGTTAAATATGTAAATTTTCATAAGGGATATCATTTAGCTTCCAAAATAAAATCAGTGTTTTAGGAGTACTTTTTTCGTTCATTATTTTTCAATAGCTTTTATTTTTCTGTTCACTCAACGATGATTATTTTGTTTCCAGAAGTTCAAAATCCTTGCTTTTTACCATTAATTATATTAATTTTTCCTGTATATCCATTTATGTTTTACTGTTACAGTTATTATTGCTATTTCACTATGTCTAGAAATTTTTCATAAGATATTTTAGTCATTTTACATTTATTATTATTGTAATTAAAACCAGATACCTTTTTCATGGAGATTTTATATAATTTACAATAAAAGAACAGTTTGTTTGGAAGTCTAGCCACCGCCTGCTGTTAGATAAAATTATTCTGGAACATTAAAGCTACACTCGCGGAGAAAAAGCCTTTCAATCATTCAAGCACAATAAATGCATTGAGACAGTTTTGCGCTTGTTTATTTGTTCTGGAAGTCAGCCAAATTAACTTGTAATACTAAATATCCACAGATGTCAATGCAAAGTAATTTGAAGTGACAATATATCAGTTTAAAGTGCATCCGTAGCGCTAGGTGTTACATTTGTGTACATCAGGTTCAACCAGGGCATTCCGTTATGAGAATTACTCATTTTCGGCATAAGCAGAAACATTTATAAGCCAAATTATTCCACCAACTAATAAGCTGACAGAGATGGCAGATTTTTTTAGAAATAAGGCAAATGACCTTTTATTTAATTGTATTATCAACTATCTGCTAATTATATCCGCTAGGTTTCCCATTTGTATTCCTAAGACATAACTCATGGTGGAAGAGATATTATTTCTTCAAAAGTTGCACTTAGAGAATGACTGCTTTCTTAAATATCACATGATCCTTAATAAATTGCTCTCAATTTTTTGAAAATTCTTCCTTGTGTTTTTAAATTTGAAATTTTTCAGATGCAGAAATATTACATTGTTTACAAAGTGTTGCACACAGAATATGTATATGTTTTATTAATTATTATTTAAAAGCATCAATTTTAATATAAGAGAAATTTCATTCAAATGTGTATAGATATAGAACTTTCGGATCCGTAATTTTAAAACTTAGAATTGAAAATAAACTATTTGAATTTTTAACCTATAAACCCTCAGTTGTTTATTTCCTGAGATTAATGGTTGTCTAGTTATACCAAAAATCGTATCAAATTGAAAAAGAAACTAATATTTGGATTCTCAAAAAATAAGACATTTTACTTAAAAACATATGTTGTTTTACTACATAACCCATATATTGCCACTTGAAGATTGAATATGTGCTAAAACTGAGGAAAATAAAAGTCATTTACATAAATTTCTCAATGTCATTCTTCACATATTTGTCTGGAATTTGACTTAGAAAAGCATATTATCAATTACTCTAAGTCATTTACATGCTTTATGTTTTCTTTTATTCACTATGGATATTTACATGAAAATTTTATTTACTAAATTTAGAAGGTGATATCTTGCCCACAAAAACAGAGAAAACAGCTCTATACATTGTTTCTAAAGGTGTAAACAAAACCTTTAATTATATTAATTATTATAACAAGTTATACTTGCTCGGTAGTGCAATACTAACTTTGTATTCTTGGCTTTGTATTATTTATAGATATTTTAAAATGTGCATAATTCCTTGACATTTTTGGCAGTATAAAGGGCAACAGCTTATTTATAGTTAACAAAAACAGGTTAACATACATATAGAGAAGAAATTCGTTTCATAGTATTCATTTTCTTATAAAAAGTTATAGAATTTTGGTCATATTTATGAATAGTTTTGTAATATTTAGAAACAAAATCTACGTAAGCTACCAGTTTCCTACTGAACTATTCTAAATACTTAGCAATCTATTCCTAAATGTGCTGGTAAAACATACTATATACATATGTAGTATTACCATTTTTAAAAGATAGCTGCATATATATATATAGATATCTATATATCTATATATCTATATATATCTATTTTTTATGTCTTCATATGTTTGAATACACATCTCTTTTTATACTGCTATAATTTTCTTAGTGTTAAGCCATATTTTTCTCTTAGATGTTTAGAGTAATGCCTCTATTTTGCACGAAGATTTAATTATTCAAATTTCTTTCCTTGAATTAAAAATTAATAATAAATTAATTTTTATTAATTAAAATTAATAATAATTTAATTTTTATTAATTAAAAATTAATAATAATTTAATTTTTAATTAAATGCTATTTTCAGAGCAGTTTTACATTTAGCGAAAATTGAATAGATAGCACACAGTTCTCATATATCTCTTGTTCGTGGCACTCAGCTTATTTATAGTAACCTGTGACATTAGTGTGGTTCATTTGTTATAATTAATAAAAGAAAGCTGATATACTATTAGTAACTAATGTGCATAGTTTTCACCAATATTCATTATTCGAGTTGTGTAGTTCTATGAGTTTGGCAAATGTATGATATATAACCAGCATTACAGTATTGTACAGAGAACTTTCATTGTCCTAAAATTCCTTATTTTTCACCCAGTATCCTTTCTCCTGCAAGTCTGATAATTCCTGATGCTTTTATTACCTGTACACTTTTTAGTTGTTGGACTATTGTATAGGCAGCATCATATAATAGGTAAATTGCCTTTTCTGACTCCCTCCTTTCACTTAACAATATCCACTAAAGATGTTTGCATATCTTTTCACTTATTTTTGCATATCTGCTCACTTATTTTTATCTATATAACTTCACTTATTCTACTTATTGTGTGGATGTGTCTCAGTTTATATATTTGCCAACTGAAAGGACTCTTGGAAACTATCAATTTTGACAATTAAATGTAAAAGCTATATAAGTATTTATCTTCTGGTTTTGCATAGATCTAAGTTTTCATTCTGGTAAATGGCTAAAGAGTGCAATTGCTGGACCATTAAGTAACCCTAACTTGAGTTCTGCAATATACTGCTAAATTTTCCTGAAGTGACTCTGCTATTTTGTACCCTGAAAATAGTGAAGGAAAATTCATATTACCAGATATTCTCAACATTTGATAGTGCTCATATTTTGGACTTTGAGCATTTACTAGGTATGTGGTCATATATCATTGTCCTTTCAATTTGCAGTTCCCTATAATTTGAGCATATCTTCCTGTGCTTATTTGCTTCCTGTGTATCTCCTTTGATAAATTATCTGCTCCAATTTTTGTGTGTTTGTCCAATTTTAACTGGATTGTTTTCTTATTGTTGAATTTTAAGTGTTCTTTTCTTATTTTATGTAGAAGATTTTTACCAAATCTTTTTTTTTTTTTTTTTTTTTTTTTTTGTTTTTTGTGGTGCCGGGGATCGAACTCAGGCCCTTGTGCTTGCAAGGTAAGCACTCTAATCACTGAGCTAAATCCCCAGCCCCGCAAATCTTGTTTTACAATTATTTTCTAATTATTTTCTTCCAGTATGGCTTCTATGTTCCTTTTCCAAATATGGTCCCACAGAGAAGAAATGTATTATTTGAATAAAGTCCACACATCAGTATTTTCTGTGAATCTTGCTTTTGGTGCTATGTCTAGACTAATAGCAAAAAAACTATAGTTTCTATTGAAACTACAAGTTGATACACTTTTTTTTGAGACAGGATCTCCTTATGTGTAGTTCAGGTTGACCTTACTTTTCCTTTTTTTTTTTTTTTTTTTTTTTTTTTTTTTTTTTTTTTTTTTTTTTTTTTTTTTTTTTTTTTTTTTTTTTTGTGCTGGGCATTGAACTCAGAGCCTTGCATTCACAGGCAAGCACTCTAAGCATTGAGCTAAATGCCCAGCCCCAAGTTGATACACTTAATCAAGAACAATTTGTATAGAAAACATAATTACCTAATAACAGAGTTGATGAACTTATTTTACAAGATTACCGTGAAAAACAGATTACCATGAAAAATTTTATCTACCTTCTTGTATCCGTAGTCTTCTTTCTTCTTGTACATTGCTATTCAATTTTATTACAATAGACTAGTGATTCAAAGTCATTCTTCCACCATATTTCTACATCTCACACAAGTAGAGAATCATCAACAGAATGATTACCAAACTGACCTATGTTAAAAGGGGTGTGCTGGCTGATTCTGAAGATAGAGACTGGTAACAAAATCAATCAACAGAAAAAATAAAAGCGTATACTCATGGTATTATTAACGGTATCAGTCAGTGTTAATCGGGGGAGCAGAACAACTATAACAACTATGAACTACAGAAAGTAAGTTTGATTTAGGCACCAGGCCTCATACAATTATTGTAGGGAATCGAGAAATAAAGATCCAAAGGAAGTTTAAGGAATTACTAGGAGTCACCAAATTAATCTGAGAAGCAAAATACATCTCCAGAGGCTCTAGTTGAGATCCAATAAGGCATCTGAGAGTGTTGGCCATAGGAGATATTTGCAAATCCCAAATCACATTCCTCATGATGGTCTGTGTCATGCACTGTCAAAAACTGGGAAGGGTGAGGAGATCAACACACCAGCTTCCATGTTTTTGTTTGTTTCCACAATTAGTTATCATGTCCTCAGAGAGCAGTGGCAGCTGATTCATTTTTGCTTCTCAGTCTTACACAAGAGCTTCTTTAAGGTTCTTATCACATTGCATCTTAGAGAAAGGACATTTTATGAAACACATTTTTAGTGTAATCTAGTTCATGACATGGTGATCCAGAGCAAAGGTGATGGGTATATTTTAAGGAAAAAAGCCAATTTTTGACAGTTTAAAGTGAAGCAAGAAAGGAAAATAAGATAAAAGGATAATTCCAGACATTTTGATCAAAAAATTGAAAGATAGGTGCTGTCTTTAAGTGACTTTTCAGATATTGTGGCAAGATACTTGAAGAAGAACAGAGTACAGTTTATGCATGCTGTCTCTGAAGAATCTATTAGTTATCCAATTGCAAAAGTCACACCAATATTTGAATTAGTAAGTCTGGAATTTGGACAGAATTCTAAGATTTAAAAAGCATTCATCATAATTCCGAAAATATCTATATCCAATAGAACAGGTGAAATGACTACTTATGATGTGTATATACCATGACCCCTGTAGTAGATAAACAATACAGAGTTTGAAAGAATTGAAAGATTTAGGTATAAGCCATCAAATAATGATTTAGAGCAAGCCAGAGTGTATCATTTTGGTAGATAATTGAAGAATGATTGGCAAAGTACATAGTCCACTGGATGGATAAAAAGCAGCTATCAAAGAATTTGCAGAAAGGGTAAAAAAGTTTTGAATAAAAATTTAAATGAAAGAATAATTTGAATTTTTGTATGATAATGTCGTGGTTGGTATATACCAGAATGATGTTACTAACAATAAATGTATGCTAAAATAACTACAAATAAATGCCAGTGTCATAGAGCCCTTCAATTTCTTTTAAGTGTCGTGGACAAATGGAGGAAAATATCACAGGTAATATATCTAAATGAAAGACACATAAATTGTAAAGTTGAGGGCAAGAAGGAAGATGTAGCTATCAAATGCATAATATGTCTTACATTCACAGGAAAATGAAAACTGATGTTGACTATTGGGATAGCAACATCAAAATCACTGATGGACTTTACTAAAATACTTTTCTTTATTCTCATATAGATTTTTTTTAGCTGGACATGCCCACACTGAGTGTAGTCATATAATTGGATTTAACAGTACTATGCTTTGGCAAATTGGCAATTAAAAGCAAAATATGGATACCACAATTCAGAGAAGTTCAAATGTAAGTGAAATATTAAAAAAGCAAAAAGTAGGACTAATGAAATGAAACTATGAACATGAGAAAAAGATAATGTACTTGGATTCTACATGTAAAGTACACTGAAACTTAGAGGGCTTAAACAATTCGGAAAGAACTCATCCAGGTAAGTTTTCTGTGTGTTGCGGTGTTATGTGGGATCATCGTGTAACATGCAAGTGGCTGTAGGGCTCTTGTTTGAAAAGGGGTTGGCTTATTTGAAAATGTCCTTAGTAAGGACAACTACCAGGCCCTTCTAAGATGAGATCCAAGAAGTCTCCAGGCCTTTCCACATGGTCTCCTCAGCTGGGTAATCAACCTCCTTCAAAATAGTAATTTAGGGCTCCAGGAATTAAACTTCTAAGAGATCCAGGTGAATAGTTTTGTACGACTTGATTTTTGGTTGTTATTCTATATTACTTTTGACATAACTCCAGCAGCTGAATAATCAGTAAGGACGGCCCAGATCCAGTGAAAGAGGAAGTAGACTCTGCCATTCATGAGGAGAAACTGGAAAAAAGAAAGCCTACTAGAATTCTCCTGATGATCAAAAAATGATTGTAATTTTCTCACCTTTAAAGTAGACTTACTGCTCAGATTGTTTGGAAAGATCTCACCCACTTCTGGTGTCAGGTGAAGTCACAGATCTGTTCATTAAGGCCTTTTGGGATGATATTGCTTAAGAGTAGTTCAGTTTTCTCCAAGACTTGTTTCCTGAAGAGAGTGCTTCCCCACTGTTACCTATATGTTATGATTCTGCTTCCCATTTTACTAGTGAATGCCTGATCATTACAACTACATATTCTCAACCTTCCTGTACAAGTTTAAAAGTCCAAGTTCCTCTTTTTCATCCAAGCTGGGAAAATACTTTTTTTATATATATCACGATCCATTCTATTAGACCAACATCTACCTTCCTTTCCTTGCAAGATAGAACATTTTCTACTTGCACTTGTAGGTCACAGTGCCGTGGACAATACATTTAAGATTCTTAGATGTTTTCATTTATTTGCAAGAATGTTTGCGTTTAATGCACTTAGTGCCCCTTCTACCATTACATTTTTCTAATGTTTAAACAAATGATCTCATAAGGAAAGTTCTTGAAATAGTTATAACTTACCAGAGTTCCTGGAAGTGCTCTGGATGTTGAATATTTGTCCTGAATCTGTGCTTTCAATATTAGTTTTTTTCCCCCTCCCTGGAGAAACTGGGGTAAGAAAATATTGTCTCTTTGAACTCAGCAAGTCCAAGCTCATTTACATTTCCTCTAAATGTCTGCTTGAATTCCAAGTGTTAATTCGACTCATCTCTTGTTATATGTACCTATCATAATCCAGAAAAAAGCAGTTAGTCAGCCTTCCTGTTGCTGGACCGAACGCCTGGCATACACGACTTAAAGCAGACAATATTTTATTTGGCTCGCAGCTCTAGTGATTTCAGTCTCTGTTGGCTGACTATAAGGCAATAACACTACGGCAAAAGTTCATGGAGGAGCATATTCTCACTTTATGGCAGTCTCTTATTTTAATCCAGTCAAACTGACAATTAAAGTGAATTTACATAGTCACATTAAACGTACAACTTGGGATTCCCTGTAGATAAATCTGTCTAGTACTGTAGTTAGCTGTACAGTATTTTCTATTTTCTGTGCTGCTGTGGACAACAGGTTCACTAATCTTTCTGCCATGATAGCACAGCAGGGATGCTGTTTGCTCCAGGATCCCTGAAAGCCTCTCTTGGTCCCTAGAGCTTGTGTGGGACTTAGGCACCAGAGCAATGGCACCTCACTCCAAGATAAGTTCCAGCTGTCTATTACTCTCTTCATAAGAACATACATTACAACTCAGCAGATTAAAATCAACTTCGTTGTCATGATGTTAAGTCACATATTTAGTCTGGGTTGTTTGACACAATTGGTTTGTTTCACATGGCACTGACTTGGGTAGCATAGTGGCATTTAGTTGGCAGCTAGGGGGAGGTGGGTGGTTTGCCAAGATGCCTCTGTAATATGCCTCCTTACTCCAGGGGCTGGCTGGAAGGCTGAGTCTCTCTTCTTCTCTCCAGTAAGGGAGGGACTTCCACCCAGTGGTGTGGAGATCTTATTAGCTGTGGCATAGACTCTGAGGATCTCCATGGTGAACCTTGACAGCCCTTGAATGTCACCTCATTGTCATTTATCTACCAAGTCTTTGGGGCTCACACAAAATTAAAAAAAAAAAAAAATTCTTACCTGTTTCTAAATAGGTATGACAGCAAAGATTTATGTTTTTTTAAATCTATCATACACCTCTTAAATTTACTTTTTTTCTTTCATTGAATTCAGTTATTCTTAATCTTGCCATAACATCTATCATCATTAAGCATCGCTATTGTATTTTAAAATGCTTTATTTCCCACAACTTATCACTCTCCCAGTTGTCCTTATAAATATCTTCTCTTTTGATCTCTATTTTATTTAACTCTTTCTTTTGTTGTTTCTCAGCATTCTTCCCTGTCCTGAACTTTTATCATTCAAATCATCATCTCTGTTTTAGAACAAGTTCACTTAATTCTACTATCCAGCTGAGCACGGTAGTGCACAGCTATAATCCCAGCACTCTGGAAGGCTGAGGCAGGAGGATTTCGTATTTGTGCCCAATCTGAGGAATTTAGTGAATTAGCAAGAGCCTGCCTCCAAAATAAAAGTTGAAAAAGGGCTGAGGATGTAGCTTAGTCTGAGGGCCCTCGGTTCAATCCCCAGTACCAGAAAAAAAAATGAAAGGAGAAAGAAAGAAAGAAAGAAAGAAAGAAAGAAAGAAAGAAAGAAAGAAAGAAAGAAAGAAAGAAAGAGAAAGAAAAGAAAGAAGGAAGGAAAGAAAGAATTTGTCTATATGCGTTACTACTGCACATCTTCATTTGGTGGGTTAGGAATACTTTAAAATCCAGATATCTGATAGAGAAATTTCATTTAATCTATGCGCTCTAAATCAGTTTCCTACCTCAATGAATACATTTTCCATCTAATGAATGACCCTTAAGAAAACTCTTCTAATTTCCTTTTCAATTTCTTTTTTTTTTCTCTCCAAATGATACCTAAGTCCCTTCATTTTTTTTTTTTTTTTTCCTTTTGCATGTTGTCAGGGTTTATCTGATTTGTTTTTTCTGTTTGCGGGGCCACTTTCTGGCCTGTGTAAGTATCATTTTTTCACTGTTGCAGCTTCTTCCTAATTGTCTTCTTGTAACTACATCTTCATTCCATCTAATCCATTTTCCAAATTGCATGTGAAGAAAATCATTTAAAATGGAAATTAGATCTCGTTTTAATGTAAAAATATATCTTTGAGTGCTCCGCTTGCTTTTGTAAATGAAGTCTCAAATCCTCAACCAGGATTACATTGCTTCCAATAATGCGTCTCCTGCTTTCCCGGCCAACCTAATTTCCTGCCTTTTACAAACCGATCCTACAAGTAATCTTTCATTCACTAAAATTAAATATCTTTCATTTCCTGAATGAGTCCATCTTTCCTTTTAGTCTATGCTTGCACAAAATTTTCTTTTTACTGCTACTTCCACTTTTAGCCATGATTCATTCACCTTGCCATTTTGTACTCTCTATGGAGAGATAATTTCCTTTCACTAGCCTTAGATGATGGCCAAGGTGAAGATTATCTACTCTCTCCCATGCAGTGGTGCAATATGCCAAACTTGATTATTCAAATACTTTGACACACAGTATTTCAAACAAATTCTCTGCTATACCATGTATTATATAAGAGAGAGCAGTTTTCATTGCATTTTCTCAAACTGTTTGTTAATGATGAGTCATTTCCTTAATAGTCTTTCCTGACATAATTTAAGATTAAAGAAATGAATGCATACAAGTATTGTGGACTTTCTGAATGACATGATTTTACTTTCAACCCCATCTGCTTGAGTTATTAGCTGTATGAATAGCGCCATTGATATGATTCCGTAAGTTTTAAACTTTCAGTTATGATAGCATTTCCCAGGGCTGTATTTGCTGGGGCAGAGTACATAACTTCTGGCTCATGTTTTCTGGGAAAGGGTAAAATGTCTCCTCCTCTCCCCCAGAAAGAGAAAGAACAGACACAATACTTATAGGCTTCCCCTGCTTCTTTCTTAATTCTTCATATTTATCTAATTCTGTTGTAACTCTTTCATACCTCATCTATCCATTTTATTTGGTCATAAAAGCAATAAGTGCCCAAGCTAATGTCCAGAACTGTTTTTTCCAGGAAACCAAGAATGTTGTGTTCCCTCCCAACTCACCTTAGTCCTTGATCTTTTATTAGAATGAAACTGATTTCTCTGTTAGCCAATCCAATTATTTCTAATATAACAAGAAAAGAAAGGAGTCATTTTCTGTCTTATATAATTTCAATGGAATATACACACCTGGAAGATATTAAGCATAAGAAATAGGTTGTACCTATATTGGTATCAGAATAGATTTCCGAAAAAAACAACATTACAAGGAAAATACAGCTAACTCTCCATTTCTGTGGATTCTGCATCTGTGAATTCAACCAATGAACTGAAATAGTAGACATATCAGGCAGAAATCTTAGGCAGAAAAAAAAGTCATTTAAAGTATACAGGTGACTGTGTATAATTTATATGCAAATATTATCCTATTTTGGGTAAGAGACTTAAACACCTACAGATTTTGATATCTGAAGGGGTTTTACAATCAGTCATCAATGGATACCTAGGAATTATGTAGAAAAACATTTCTTAGTAATAAACCTGACAGTTTCCTTGGGTATTTTAGAAAAAAGCCTGCATGATCACCAAATAATATTTCAGTCACAGTGATATGTGCAGGATATAAGTGATGCTTATACTCAACTGAAAAGACTTGGACTTTAATAAAAATTACGGTAAGGAAGCAAGAGCTTTGCAAAGTTGACTAGAGAACAAAGGTGCTCCCTACCTGATTCTTTCTAAGTGGGACTATCATGTAAGGAGTGATGGAAAACAAAAAATGGAAGAGGACTTTGTCAGAACTCTGGGTTTCAAACATTCTGGGCCTGTCCCTCTGTTCTCTGGAGAATGACTAAATTGGTGCTTAGGGAAAGATAGTGGAAGCAAAGCAAATATATGGGGACTGAAGAGTTAGGGAGAGCAAAAACATGATGTTGGAAAGATGCAATACGTAGCATAGAGAAATAGACACAGAAATCAAGGAGACTTGGGGTCTGGTTTATGTAGTCTGGTCTATAAAATACAAATATGGATTCTGATCTGAGTTCTGTACAGAACACAGGATAGCATAAAATTTAGAGACTTTCATTACACTGTTGATGTGCAGAGGACCATCATGAAATTAAAAAAAAAAAATAGAAATATCTCTACTAAGTATTAAGGTAATCATCTAAAGGAACTTGAAACGAAGTGACCATATCTTCTATGATCTACTATAAGACACAGACATTTTTCTTTTTGCTAAATACTACCAAGTTTTCTTTTCATTCCATTTGTCCAATTTAAGGCCATACCATTAAAGGCATGAATTTTGATTTGTACTCACAACACTATTTAGAATTTAACATTTTTTTTTCTAAAAATGACACATTATTTAATAAGCTCATCAGCTTCGTGAAAAATTTTTATGTTCAATTTCTTGTCTAACTTTTTTCCATTTGTGATGGCTAGATTAGTTTTCTCCCTGCCCAATAGTTTTTGTGGCCACCAACTATTCTTTCATTTGGCTTTCTTTCAAGAGCAATACTGTTTTGAATATAATTTAAATGTTTGAATCATGATTTCTTGACTGTGTCACATATTAGAGCTATCTTTTCACAGTTTTTCATATATATGCATATACTTGCATAATTAGTTGTCTATTTTGAATGAGCTATCATTGAATGCTGAGATTTTACTTTAACTTATTTAATTCATCAATCTATATTTGCTGTTGTAGATACTCATCAATAACAATTGAAAAATATATTCCAGGTAAATTAATCTTTTTATTGCTAACATGAGCAAAATTATTTTCAAATTACTTATTATAAGTTTTAAATCATTACTGTTGGTGGTTTTGATGAATCTCTTTCTGCTTCAACTTTATATGTTGTCTATACAGAATAAAGTATTTCGTAAATATTTCTAAATTTATGATGTCTTATTTATAACATCTTATGTATAACTTTGTCAACCATGTCTGGTGATACATATGTTAGTATGCATTTATCCTTCTCTAACTTTGGTATAGCAATTTTTTTTGACAAAATATAAAGAGTTTTGCATCATTAATCAAAACAACGTTAAGATTCCACCTCACTCCAGAAAGAACTGCGTATATGGAAAAATCAAACAATAACAAAAGCTAGTGAGGCTGCGGGGAAAAAGGAACACTCTTCCACTGTTGGTGGGAATGTAGACTGATCCAGCCACTGTGGAAATCAATATGGAGATTCCTCAAAAAACTACAACTGGAGGTTCCATTTGACCCAGCTATTCCCCTACTGGGGATCTTCCCAGAAGAATTAAAATCGTCATACCACAAGGACGTATGCACCACCATGTTCATAGCAACAC
>PVJO010022177.1:0-28536 GCA_004026905.1 Hystrix cristata | reverse complement strand
GAGATTTTATAATTAACAGGTCACACCTACTTCCCCAGCCAGTTTTGCCATGCCCTGATCTCCTGTTTCAGTGGCACACCAATTCAAATTCGAAAAGTTCTGTCCCCAAAAAGGTATCTTATATGTTCTTCTCCTTCCCTCCCCTCCACCTCCCTCTTTTCCATCAACCCTTCAATTTTTGCTTTTATTTTTAATTTTTAAATTTTTGGTACTAGGGATCAAACTCAGGGCCTTGTGCTTGTAAGGCAAGCTCTCTAACCACTGAGATAAATCCCCATCCTGCTTTTATTTTTTTGAACTACCATCCAATCTAGGCTCATGAATGGCATGTGGTTATTTCCTTTTAGTCTTTTTAGACTACCTGCTCATTTGTTTATAATATTGACCTTTTTTTTTTACTTTTTTGGTATGGCCTCTGAGCTGCATCTCCAGCTCTACCTATCTATCTATCTATCTGTTCCGTCAGTCTGTCTTGTTATTTATTTCACTTATTTATTTTTATTTAGAGACAAGTTCTTGCTAAATTGCCCAGGGTGGGCTTATACTTGTGATCCTCCTGCCTCAGCCTCCCAAATAGATAAGATTATAGATGCTAGGTTGATCTGAGCTTTTGAAGAGTCTAGGCCATTGTGTTATACAATATTCTCCTTAATTTATTTGGTTACTTCCTTGTGAGTCATCTGATTTGTTTCCCTATCCTGTGCATTTCCTGTAAACCAAAAGTCAGATCTACAGGCTGGCTTAGCCCCAGGCTATATTCTCACAGCGAGGATCTGTTATGAGTAATCCTGTGCACTTGCCACTGTACCGGGAGGCCCACACCACAGGTTGCTCCGCTGTTTGGGTTGGATGGGTTGACGGGTGACTGATAACCTCTCCCCGCAGAAGTATTATTCCCTGTGATTCAGCAAGAAGCTGGGCAGGAAGCCATGAAGCCTGTGACATGTGCAGGGGTAGGATTTGAGGAGCCATTCCAAGAAGGAAAAGCCTACCTGCGGTGGGGGCACGGACCTGAAGAGGGCACAGGAAGGGGTCATCTGAAGGCTGTGGCTGGGCCACAGCGTGGAGGGTTTTGAAGTCGAGCGAGGAGGGGACTGGGAGGGCTCTGAGCTGGAGCAGCACACTGCAGCAGGAAGACGGCTTGGAGGCGGGCTAGGAGTGGGGAGGCCCCTACCCACACTTCCACAGGCCTCACGTGGCTGGGACCCTGTCTGAGTGCCTGTGCTGTACCTGGGGGACAAAAAGGATCCCCCCAATCCCAGAAGCAGGACAGAAGTAGTCATGGAGAGGAGGGTCAGGGGCTCTGGGTGCTCCTGCAGGGTCTGGGAAGGAAGAAGGGGTGGGGGAACCCTCCTGCCATCGCCAGGGAGGACAGCGTTCATCACTCCCCACCAGCTCTGCCCAGCCCCCCTTTTCTGGCCAGTCAGGAAGGCTGCTCGAATGTACCCAGCGCATCCCCCATGCCTGGCCACACCCTCTTTTGAATGGAGGCAAAATACACGTAAAAGTTACCATCTTAACCATTTTGAGTGTACAGTTCAGTGGTGTTACACATGCCCATGTTGTTGTGCAAGCATCACCACATTCCATCTCCAGAAATTTTCCATCTTCCAGAGTGAAGGCCTGTCCCCATTAAATGGTGGCACCCCCTTTGACCTCCCCCTGACCCTCATGGCTGCCAGGCTACTTTCTGTCTCTGCAATGTTGATGTTGACTACTCCAAGTAACACCTGTAAATAGAAACCTACAGTATTCGTCCTTTTGTGACTGGCTTATTTCACCTAGCATAGTATCCTCGGGGTTCATTCATGTGGTCTCCCGTGTTAAGACTTCCTTTCATTTCCAAGGCTGAATAATATTGTTTTGTCTTTATAGACCACATTGTCCATTCACCTGCCAGTGGGCACTTGGTCCAGTTCCACGTTTGGGCTACTGTGAAGGATGCAGCTATGAGCATGGATATACACCTGTCTTCGAGACCCTGGTTCCATTTTGTAGTAATATATACATCCACAAGTAGAATTGCTGGATCATGTGGTAATTCTGTTTATTTATTTATTTTGTGGTACTGGGGGTTGAATTGAAGGCCTTTGCACTGATCTATAACCCCAGCCTTTTCTCGTTTTTTTTATTTTTGAGACAGGGTCTCGCTAAATTGCCCAGTTAGGCTAAACCTGTGATCTCCCCAGCGCAGTCTGAGTTCTTGAAGAACTGTCATACTGTTTTCCATAGCAGCTGCAACTTTTTGCATTCCCACTACCAAGGCACAAAGGTTCCAATTTTACCATGTCCTTGCCAAAACTTGTTATTTTCTGTGTTGTTTTGTTTAGATGATAGCTGTCTCAGTTAGATTTTCTAGAGTCAATGCTCTGTAAGACAGCAAATTTAATAGAGGACATTTATAAGTTACAACATTCACCCACAAGCCAATGCAAGAAGTGCCGAATGTCTGTCTATGCACTGGAGAACCAAAAGATCCGATCAAGGGCTGGGAGCCCACAGCACTGTCCCATGTACACCTGTGTCTGCAGATGACGGCTGAAGAAATCTTTACTGGAACCAGGATACGATGCTTGCTGCAGAGATGAAGACCAGAGCTCCCCCAAAGCAACAGCAGCCATCCTCAATGACAGCAAGGCCCCGAGCTCCTTCTTCAATGAGAACAGCCGAGTCCCCTTAAGAGAACCAGCCGCAGCAGAGCTTCTCCTGGGAAACAGCCAGCCAACAATCTTCCGCTCCCGCTCTGCTTTATTTTGCATCAGCAACAATCCTCAGGTGGATCCTCTACACACAGCATCACACACCAGCTCAGTCCAGCTGGGCATTCTAGCACAAGTGACCACATTAAGTCCACCACAATAGCCATCCTAATGGATGTAAAGTGTTATTTTACTGTGGTCTTGACATGCATTTCACCAACGATTAGTGCTATTGCATATCTTCTTTTCAATCTCTATTTTTATTATTACATGTTTATGGTTCATAATGTTTACATTCTTTGTGTGGAGTTGGTACCTGTACATAACATATCTTAATTTCTTTTTTTATTCCTGTTCCCTTCTCTCCTTCTCCCTCCCTCTGTCACTTGATCCCTTTCCTATTTGAGAAAGAGCTATCTCTCTCCAGGTGTGGTGGTGCACACCTGAAATCCCAACACTCAAGAGGCTGAGGCAGGGGGATCTCAATGAGTTTGAGGCCAGCCTGGGCTACACAGTGCATTCAAAGCCACCTGAACTACTATAACGAGACCCTGTCTCAAACAAACAAACAAAACCTCCCCCTACTTCCTATTATCTATCTTTTATTTTGCTCTATATCTATAGAAGCAAGTATTTTTCTTATATGAAAAATCATGCAATATTTAAGCCTGCGTGTCTGATTTATTTCACTTAGCATTACGGCCTCAAGGTACATCCATTTTCCTATAAATGATTCGAGTTTATCCTTCTTAGCAGAGTAGTACTCTACTGTGCATAAATGTCACATTTTCTTTATCTGTTTGTCCCTTGATGGACATATAAACTGCTTCCAACATTTAGCTACGATAAACTGTGCTGCTATAAACATGGTTACACAAATGACACTGTGCCTAGATGCCCCCCTAAAGTCTCATGCCGTCATAGCTGGGGTGTTTGCAGAGATGGCTGGATCAGGAGTGTGTGATTACTAAATTAGCCCACTGATTGGTTTGGCACAGTTCTGCTGGGATCAAGGATGTGATGCTAGGATTAAGGGTGCTAGGATTAAGGGTGGAAGTGCTACCTACCCTAAGGGCAGAGAGCCTGGATAAAATATAAGGGACAGAAAGATGCTTGTCTCTCTCTCTCTTGCTTGCCTTGCTGCCCTCTGCCTGTCTGCCATGCCACCCTGACTTGGATCCTGCTGATTGTGGTTTGAAACCTCTACGAACTGTAAGCCAAATAAACCTTTCTTCCCCTAACTTTGAGTTCAGGTATTTTGTCTCAGCAATGAGAGAAAAGTAAGACACACTGTGGTATGATGTCTTTAACTCTTCATTGTTGTTGTTGTTTGTTTTTTGAGAAGGGTCTCACTATGTAGTTCAGGCTGGCCTTGAACTCACTATTAGCCTAAACTGGCCTCAAAATCGAGGTCATTCTCCTGCCTCAATTTCCCGAGAGCTGAGATTACAGGAGTGGGCCACCACACCTGGCTCCTTCCTCTCCTTCTCCTTCTTTTTTTCTTTTCTTTTTCAGTACTGGGGATTAAATTTAGGGCCTTTGCACTGAGCTACATCCCCAGACCTTTATTTTATTTATTTATTTATTTTTTTAATTTTGAGGCAGCATCTCTTAGTAAGTCTCTTAATTGCCCAGACTGGGTTGAACTTGGAATCATCCTACAGCAGCCACCCAGAATGCTGGGATCACAAGCATGCGCCACCACGTCCAGCTGTGGTTTGTACTTTATCTCTTGAGAGTTTCACAGCTACACACGCTGATATATGCTTTTTTGTCCCTTGTTCACAGAGAGAAAAACCAAAGCTCAGAGGGACAAAGCACCTGGCTCCAGACAAGCAGCCAGTGAGAGTTCCCAGGTGGGTCTAAATCCACAATATGCCTCATTCCAGCTGCTTATTCCTGGCGAGCACACTGCATGTCAGAGTTACTGCCTGAGAAATTCCACTGCAAAGTAGATAAGAAGGGGAACAAAGGGCATGTGTGACAAGATGTGTGTGAAATGGGTGCTTACACTCAGGAAGCAGTGGAGACACCTGAGGGCAGAGGCCTCCCGTTTTATTGTCTTGGCAGAGAAAGCTGTGTCTGGTAACTCTGGGGAAGGGTGTCGGCCAAAGAGGGCTGAAGACCCTGCGAGAGTCGAACACCAGGTAAGCCCGACACTCTCCAACCTGCCTCCTCTTCCTCCTGGACACGGTCTGGTTCTGTTTCTCAGCATCCCTTGCAGACATGGCGCCCAGTGGCATGTGGCGGAATGGATAGCAGCCCTTTCTACCGGGGCTCATCACATCCTTCCACAATCCTTCATCCTGTGGGTAGTTCAGGCTGTAGAGGGGAGTGGAAGCTATGGTTTGGAAATATCCCCAAAGGCCTATGCACTATAGGCTTGGTCTCTGGCACCTGACACTATGGGAAGGTAGTAGAACCTTCAGGAGGTGGGGTCTGGTGGGAGGAAATGAGGTCATGGCGGGGTGGTTCCTTGAAAGCCATATTGAGATCTCAGCCCCTTCCCTTCTCTCTCTGTCTCTGCTTCCTGGCCAATGTAAGGAGCACAGTCCTCCTCTACCACATGTCTATGCCATGATGTACTAGGCCATCCGAGGTCCAAAGCAACAGAGCCCAGAAACCATGGACTGAAACCTCTGAGACTGAGCCAAAATGAACCTTTTCCTTTATTAAGTTGATTTTCTCAGATATTTTGTCATAACAACAGGAAGCTGACTAATACAGCAGCCATGAGAAGGAAAGAGTCTAGGTCCCTGGATGACCACATGGAAGGCTGCTGATAGACCAGGGATGCTGGATTTGACTTTATGTGAGGCAGAAACACATCCATTGAGTTGAGCCCCTGAGATCTGAGCTGTTTGTTGAAGGAGATCGACTTTCCTAATGAATTTTCCTCCTTCTTCCCCAGCACCCAATCTTGAAGGAGGATGTTTAGGTTGAGCTGGTGAGTGAACATGCTGCTTCAAGCTCTAGACCTGAGGCCTCTCCAAATCTGCCTGATAGCTGGTCCAGGTGTGGGCTGGGCTGGGGGAGTGGGGGCTCTGGGGCCAATGCTTGGCCCTCCCTGTAGCACTTGTGTGGCTCCCCCCAGACCTTGTGTCCATCACAGGTGGATATGGGCACGTCATCTCCTGCTTAAGTGTCAAAGCTTCCCCAGTGGGCGAGAGAGGGGGTCTCATCTCACAGGGACCACAAATGCCAAGGAACCAAAGCCGACACTGTTTAAGAGGATTTATTTTCCAGAAGACCTGAGGGGCGAGGGCAGAACAGGAGGGGACATGAGTCCCAGGACAGTTAGGGGCTCCATTCACGGGCAGTGGGCAGGTGAGGGACACAGACCCAGAGCTATGAGGCTGGCACATGGTGCATTTTGGGCCCAAGCCCTTCAATGACCGTAAGGTGGCTGTTCTCATTTTCATTTGTTACGTGAGGCTCAGAGAAGTGACATGGTCTTCTCAGGGTCCCACAGTTCTAGCCACCTTGCTGAGCTGCACCAGGTTCTCTCTGAAAGGATCAAGCACTGTCAAGTTTATCCCCTTTAGCTGGGACACTGCTGTCCCAAATCCCAGTTCTTAGCCTGGCTCCAAACACCCAAAACAAGTTTCCTGAGGCTCCTTCATTTGGCTACACACACACAGCCACCCCACCATAGCCAGCTGCCCTTTGGGTCCCAGAAAGTACCACCTTGTCCCCCCCCTCCCACATAGCCTCAAATTCTCCCATCCATCCACTTGGTCTCTTAACTAATCACCCTCTTTGCATATATAAATACAACTGGAGCTTATAATACCAAGCCAGGGTCATTGCCGACACCATAGCATACATTCAGTTTTCCACTGTTTAAGGAGAGGAGTGGGGAAGTGGACTGGGGTGAATTCTGAAGAGGTCAGGCCTGAGTGCTGGAGGTCAGAAGACCAATAAATGCCAAAGGAAGAAAGAAAAGGCCAAAATAGCCAGCACACAGTTAAAATGGGGAAGACAGATGAATTTGGGCACATAGCGTGCCCTTTCTAGTGACATGGGTCTCTGTCTCAAGAAAGTCAATGCTGTTTTTCTGGCTTTCTGGAAGAGGAGGACACATCACTTGTGCAGCCCCTTGTGGAGGTCTCGTTCTGAGCCCGGCCCTGGGTTCCGTGCTCTATGCTGAGCCCAGGAGGCAATAGTAACAAGCTGGAGACTGTGATCTAAGCAGTGGGGCTGGAGGGGGGCCCGAAACCCTGGAGATTCTGAGCAAACTGTGGTCAGGCCTGATAGGACTCAGCAGAGGGCCATGGAAGTCTAAAAAATGTCTTGATTCGTTGGGCTGAGCAAACCCCGGGGGTGTGGGGACCTGGCCATGTGCAGGCAGCAGTCAGACCCTGGAAAGACCCCCAAGGTAGGAATGGGCAGCACAGGTCTGGAGAACGGGAGGCTGTAGCCCAACATGCAGGAAGGGAAGGGGGGCAAGGCTGGGCACAAAGAGGGCACCCAGATCTGCGGGGTCGGGCATGGGCTTCTGAGCGGAGCAGCAGTAATGGCGGAGAGGTGGGGCTTGGTGAGCCTTCCTAGAGAAGCTAAGGCCACGGTCAGCATGGTGCCTCCTCACAGTCTCAGCTTCTGGACAATCTTCTTTACCCACGGCAGTCTGGGGTTGGCACAGATCTCCCGGTCTTTGACAGTTTGCAAGCTGGAGGGAGGAGACGCAGGAAGACATGTGCCAATGTTAGCATCCAGCAAGGATATGAGCTTTCCATTTCTGAGCCAGCTACTGTATGCAGGCCTCAGCATTTATGAGTCACCTCTTGTACGTGGGAATATCTGCTTTGTAGAGTGGTGTAAGATGTATGTGCTGCCTACTGGGTGCAGGGCTCAGCATTTGTCACCTGTCGTGTGTAGGAGAATCTGCTATGTGGACAGTTCAGAACTCATAAGCCATCTGCTGTATGCAAACCCCGTTTCTCAAGGGAACAAGAGGATGGGAATAGCAAGGATCCTCCAGGACCCCAAGAATGTCAAGGAGCCTTAGGTCCTCAGTTCCAGCCTTGAGTGCTAAGCCATGCCATGGTTTAGAATCTTCAAGGGTCTCCTAATATCACTAGCATTGTCTTGGGGAAGAGAATATCGGGTAGTGGCCAAAACCAGGAGCTTTGGAGCCATCTATCGGGATTCAAATGCTAGCTCTGCCACCTGTTAATAAGTCACTTAAATTACCTGAGCCTCAGTTTCCATGTCTGTGAAATGAGGATAATAATCATAGTCTAACTTCACAGGACATTGATGAGGGTTTGATGAGTTAATGCACACTGAAGTCTCAAAAAAGTATACACTACTTGGGGCTGAGGATTTAGCTCAGTAGTTAGAGTGCTTGCCTAGAAGTGCAAGGCCCCAAGTTCGATCCCTGGCACCAAAAAGAAAAGTATACACTACTAAGTGCTACAGTACATAGGTGCTTATAATTGTGCCAGGAACTAGCCTAAACTTTTAATCTGGATTTTCTTAATCCTTATATTCGACCCGTTTATAAGCCCTGTTATTCGACCCATTGTATAGCTAAGGAAACTGGGGCCCACAGAGGTCAAGCAGCTTGCATGAGTACCAGGGTTAGTGAGATCTGAGGCACTGTGCTGGGAACCCAGACTGTTCCCATTCAACACCCCTGGCAAGTGTCCCTGGAGGGCGTCCCCTCCTCCAGGCCCCAGCATGGGAGGAAAGGTGGGCTCCAGCCCGGGACCACACAGCGAGTTGCAGTCTGAGCTCCTGCCCTCACCCCACAGCAGCTATCAGCAGGCCGGGCCTGGGGCACCTGAGCTGCTGCTGGCCAGAGTGGGTTAAGGGCTGCCCAGGGGTCAGACCCACGTCCCCATCCCGAGACACCCTTCCTGCCTCTCTGGAGCCTGACAGTGGGGCCAGCAGCTCTGGGATCCCGCCTCCCCCGGTTCCCCCCAACATGGATGAGCAGCAAACAGAAAGAACCAGGAAAGCAGCGCTGCAGCCTCGGCCTGTGGGCAGCCTGCCCCGGCCACTTTGGTCACCAGGTAAAACAATCCCTCCCTGAGCCCCCGTCGCCCACTTTGTCAAGCTACATTCTCCCTAGAGTGCCTTCTGGCTCAGAATCTGAAAGTCACATGTGTGCTTTCACCGAGCACCTACTATGTGCTGAGCAGTGGGCACTTCACCTCCTCCTTGCCGTCATGGTGCCCCATACAGCCGAGTGGGGCCTTGGACTCTCTGTGCTGTACCATCGTGAAAAGCAGCCCCGGGCAAGACCTACTGCACAGGGCTGCTTCTAGGATATCTAAGGGCTGGCCACAGCGCCTAGCAGCAGCAAGCACTCTATGTGTTACTCTTCTGATCAGAATGGGCTTGCGCAAATAGTTGCCAGGACAATGGGGAGGACCTAAGATGCTTCCGGCACGATGCTACAGGTACCAGGCATTCTTCCTAGACCAACACTCCACCCTGTAACCAACAGCCTGCAGCTTGCACTGCCCACCTCGCCGGGCCCACGCAGGGCAGCACCTCGTGCGTTCAGCTCCAGCCTCTGAACCTGGCACACTGCCTGGCACATAGTGGGTATTCCATCGTATTTACTGAATGTCCCATTGCATTATCTTTGACCTCAGAACACTCGAGCTTGGGCTGAGCCATCTCTTCCAGCCAAGCCCCCCGCCCAGCGGTCCCCTCCTCCCATCCCTGGTCTGCCCCACTCTCCAGCACTGGGGCGGACCTGGGCCACACCCACCAAGCCAGGGCCAGCTCCCCACTCACACTACGCCAGCCCTGCGGCAGGAGTCCGAGGTCCAGTAGAAGTCCTTCACCAGGCGCGGCGGCAGAGGGTGGCGGATGAAGTCCCGGCAGCAGATGCTGTCCTCCACGTTGGCGCCATAGGGACCTGGGGGAGGAGCACAGAGGGTCACCCTTGGCCGCGACCCCCGACCGTGCCCCACCACCGGAAGGGTGGTGTCCACAAGATTCTGGGCCTGCAAACGCCCTAGCTTTGGGGCCTCGGAGAAGCCATGCAGGCCTCAACGTCTTCCCTCTGGGAGAGCCTGTGCCAGGCAGTAGGTTCAAAATGAGCTGCAACGATGGGCTTCTAGATGGGTCTAAGCCTCTAAGTCAGATAGAGCCAGAAACGTTGCTGCTGTTCAGGCCTCAGCGCCAGGTTCACAGTTGCATGTGCTTTGATTTATTTTTTTGGTGCCAGGCATTGAACTCAGGGCCTTGTGATTGCTAGGCAAGCACTCTAACCACTGAGCTAAATCCCCAGCCCCCATGCGCTTTGATTGATTGATTGCAGTACCAAGGAGCACTGAACTACATCCTCAGCCCTTTTTAAATTTTATTTGCACAGAGTCTTGCTAAGTCATTAAATGGCCCAGGCTGACCTCGAATTTGCCATCCTCCTGCCTCAGCGTCCTGAGTAGCTGGGATTACAAGTGCACACCACTGCACCCTGCCGTGTGCTTCCAACATTTGAGCCTGGCGTGGTGGCGCATGCTTGTAATTCCAGCACTCAGGAGGCTGAGGCAGAGGAGTGCCACAAGTTCAAGGCCCACCTGGGCTACATAATAGTTCAAGGACAGCCTGAGCTGCATAGTGAGACCCTATCCCCCCCGGAAAAAAAATCGTTTGTGAAGTTTGCTGAGCTCAGTGTACTCTAGCCCCCTTCCTGTGTAATGGTGAGGCTGCGGTCCAGAGAAGGGGCAGCACTTGTCCGAGGTCACGCAGCGAGACCGGCAGAGCCAGGCCAAAGTTTCAGGTGGGGATTTAAGTCCTGTTCTGTCCTGAGTTGCTGGGCTACCACGGCCAAGTCATTTAACATCTCCAAGGCCCAATTTCCTGCTCTTACCAAGTCACTAAGTGTAAGTGACTCTGAGAGCTTTCACGCTTTCTGAAGGCCGGAGAAAGCCAATACCTGTGTGCAGTCCTGGTCTAGCTGCTTGACTCCCACCCCAGTGCTCATCCCCTGCCTACCCTGTAGGGTGCTGAAGAGGACCCGGCACCCCCATCAAGGACGCGCTCCGAGCAAAGCCAGCGTGGCGGGGGGGGCGGTTTTCCCAGGGAAGTTCCCCCCCCCAGGCCTGACCTTGGGGCTGTGCATCGCCCACCACATCTCCCTGCCCGGCTGGGACAGATCCTCCAGGCGGAGCCTCCAAGACCGGCTGTTTAACAGTGTGTAAACCGAGGCCTAAAGAAGCGCTGTGACTGCCCGGCGCCACAAGGGTCGGTGGCAGACGGGGATCTGGTGCTCTTCCTAGGGGAGGGGGAGGACGCCTGGGCCCAGCCTCACCTGCGTCGGCCGCCTGGAGCATCACCAAAAGGAGGACGAGGGCAGCCAGGAGCGGAGCCTGCAGGCTGGCCATGCTGTGCTGTGCGTGTGTCCCAGGCCGGGTGTCAGACGGCGGGGGACAGGCGAGCCTGCTATTTAAGCACTTGTTCCACCCACCAGGCTCAGACACATCTTAGTCACGGGAGAGCCCAGAGTCTCTGACATTCATGTCATGAAAGGAGAAGTCCCCTCTTCCTCCGAATAGAGAAACTCTGTGGCGGGGAACCACTCCAAGGGGACCCCCATCCTGGCCTAACTCTGGGTCTCCAGAGACTTGCAAATTCCCCCTGAACTGGGCCTCCCAGAGACTGTGTCCCTGGGGTCTGCTCGCTGCTTGGCCTCGGTGCACGGTGAGGCCCCTGGGTGGGCCTCCCCAGGGGACGGGGAAGTGGGCGCAGCCTGATACTCACCTCGGCGGCCGTCTGTGAACCCAGCGTGAGCGTGGATGAGCGCCCACCTCGAAATCAAGGGCCATCTCCTATACCGATGGCCGGCGTCATTGATCTCCCCCAAAGACCGAGGCCTCTGGGCTACGGCGCTGGTCTCTGTGGCCTCACAGGCCTCCCTGGGGCTTCTCACCAATTCCCCACCTGGGCCCCTCGGCAGCTTGTGTGGAGCTTCTGCCTTCCTTCCCTGCCCCTCCTCAAGCTATTGCAGAACCCACTGCCTTCCACCTCAGGACTGGACCTCCCTCAATCCCCTCCCTACTCCGCAGCAGCCTGAGCCAGTGGGCCAGACACAACGCTGCACACCCCTCTCTCCTGCCCCATAGCCCCACTGTGGCTCCCATTCACCTGAGAGCAGAGCCAGGCTCCTGGCCATGGCCTTCAAGGCCTCTTTTCCTGTCCACAAACACAGTCTCCATTCCCTGAGTGCTCACACCACACTATTCACAGTTCCTCAAAGAGTTCTGTGGCCTGACCTTGGCCATGAATTCTACTTTCCACTTCTCTACCGCATAAACTCCTACTTATGCGTCAAGAGCCGTCTGAAATGTCATCTCTTAGGTAAGCCCACCCCCTCAGGACTGCACGCTTCCCAAGTGACCCGGAAGTGGCCTTGAGCAGACCATGTCATGCTTTCTCTTTCTTAGGCTCCTCCTCGGATGTGGGATCTTAAGTTCTTGGAAGATGAGTCTCTCCTTTTATTTTTTCTTGGCATTTCTAAGTGCCTCCCAAGAACCAGGTACATGGTGAGAGCTCAGAGCACAAATAATGAATGGGGAAACTGAGGCTTGGAGCCAGAGGAGACTTGTCCAAGGTCATACAGCCACACGATGCCTGAGCCAGGCCTGGAACTGAAGCTCAGGATTCCATTGTTAGGGAGACCCAATCATCCATTACTCATTCACTCAACAAACTATTTACTGAGCCCCGTGGTAGACTAACGGTCCTCTAGAAATGTCCGCATCTTAACTCCCAAAACCTACGAATATGGTACTGTCCATGGGGAAAAGACCTTTGCAAGTGTGATTAAGTTAAGGGTCTCAAAACACAGTGATGTTCTGGCCCAGAGAGGAGACAAGAGGACAGAGTAGAGGCCCATGTGATGCAGGACTGCAAACCTGGGTATGCAGGAGGCCTAGAGGTGCTGGGGCAGGAAGGAAGCAGAGTCTCCCCAAGGGACTCCGGGAGGAACCTGGCCCGCCAACACCTCCATTCCACAAAACTGCTTTCAGACTTTGGGCCTCCTGAACTGTCGCGAGAATCATGGGTTGCTTTAAGCCTCTACATTTGTGCAATTTGTCACGGCCGCAAAAGGACACTAAGACAAGAATCTGGTGGGTGCCAAGTGTGCTGCCAAGAGCTGGGGCACACTTCAGCTCAACCAGGAGAGTGGAGGTCCCTGCCTTCCTGGTGACAGGCAACAGGCAAATGCCACCCAGGGGACCATGGGCCGTGAGGAGGGCCACAAGAAATGAAACGGGAAGCACCTACAGATCGAGGGCAAGCAGCTCGGGGAGGCTGATCAGAAAAGGCCTCGCGAGCGGCAACATTGGAGCTGCACCTGCAAGGTAGGAAGGAGCTGCACCTGCAAGGTAGGAAGGAGCTGCTGGGCGGGAGTCGGCAAGGCCCTGGCAGGGCGACGGAGTGGCGGACGAGGGCGGCTGGAGTAAGGCTGGCAGGTGGGGTCCCCAGGTGGCCCACGAGCCCCCGAATAGGTTGCAAAACGAAGGGCACAGCACAGCCTTGGAGGACCTCTTGCCCAAAGGCATCACCAGGGCCAGCCACAAAAGGACAGACCAGTTTCGCTGCTGAGCTCCCTGGAACAGTCAAATCCACAGAGACAGAAATGGGGTGGGGTTGCTGGGAGGAGGAGCCGGAGTTAGTATTTTGTTCGTTTGTTTGTTTTTTGTTTTTTTTTAAATTTTATTTTAATGCTACATTTTAGATACACATAGTGATAACATGCATCATAGGGGATTTGTACCTGTACATGGTATATCTTGCTGCTTCTCTTTTTCCTGTTCCCCTCCCCTCCCTTCCCCCACCTTATTTACAAAAGCTTTGTTTCCATTTTTTCCTTCTATTCCTTATTTCTCTTGTCCCTCTGTTCCTTTCACCCTCCCCTTCCCTTGTTTGTTTTGTTTTATTTGTTTGTTTTTGGTGCTGGGGATTGAACTCAGGGCCTTGTGCTTGCTAAGCAAGCACTGTACCACTGAGCTAAATCCCCCAACCCTAGTTTTTGTTTTGTTTTGTTTTTTGTTTTCTTGAGACAGGGTCTCGCCGTATAGTCCAGGCTGATCTTGAATTCACTATGTAGTCCAGGCTAGCCTTGAACTCATGGTAGTCCTCCTGCCTCAGCCTCCCAAGGGCTGGGATTACAGCCGTGCCCCACCACACCCAGCTGGAGTTAGTGTTTAATGGAGTCAGAGTCTCAGTTTTGCATTCTGGAGATGGATATGGTGACAGTTGTACAACAGTGAGAACATACCTAAAAATTTTTGTTTGTTTTTTGTTTTTTGAGACAGAGTCTCGCTATGCAGTTCAGGCTGGCCTTGAATGCACTACGTAGTCCAGGCTGACCTCAAACTCTAGGCTATCCTCCTGCCTCAGCCTCCTGAGTGCTGGGACTACAGGCGTGCCCTACCATGCCCGGCTCATACTTAAAATTAATGCCACTGTATTGTACACTTAAAAATGGCCGAGAGGGCTGGGGATTTAGACTCCAGGCCTCCCCTACTGGCTCATCCCCATCCCGGGTCCTGGGCTTGAAGGATGATGGCACACCTGCAGCCCCGATCAGCTCGGCCTCCCCAGAGCTGGAGGAGGGCAGGCACCGTATGTAAGGAGCCCCGCGTCCCTGGATGGGCACAGAGGACCCGCTGTCAAAAAAAGGAAGGCTAATTCCTCTTGGGGTTGCAGGTGGGGCGCTGCTGGATACTGGTGATGGGGATGTTTGCTTCTTCCTGTTGCTGGCCATCGGGCCCCACACTCCTGCGCTCCCTGCAAGGCACGGACATCTCCCTGATCTAATCCTCTTCTCCCCACTCTTCCTTCTTCTTCTACTTTAAATTAGCTTTTCTTGCTAAAAACTACAAGCACAGCTTGTATAGCACAGCGGTGGATGCCCGCAGTCCTAGCTACTGAGGAGGCTGAAGCAGGGCGATTACTTGAGCCTGGGAGTTCAGAGGTAGCCTGGGCAGAATGAGCCCCCGTCTCTAAATAAACATATAAATAAAAGAGCTTAAAGATGCACAGAAGTGGAAGCATCCTAATGTCCATGGACAAAGGAAATGTAGAGTATAATATGATGGAATATCAGTCATCCCTAAAAAAGGAAGGAAAGTCTGACACGTGGATGAAACTCGAAGACATAACATTAAAATAAGCTAGTCACAAAAAGACAACTGCAATATGTCTCCACTTACAGGAGGTCCTTAGAGCAGTCATATTCATAGAGACAGAAAGTAGGATGGTGATTGCTCAGGACCATGGAGAGGAGGAACGAGGAGCTAGTACTTCATGGGGTCAGGGTTTCAGTATGAGAGATGAAAAGCCCTGGAAGTGGGTGGTGGTGATGGTTGCACAACAACATGAATATACTTAGTACCACCCAAGCGTACACATAAGAGGTTTAAAATCGGGTCTGGAGAGGTAGCTTAGTCGTAGAGCACTTGCTTACCATGTGCAATGCCTGGAGTTTGATCCCAGCACCACTAAAAACGGTTACAATTTTATGCTATGCATATTTTCCACAATAAAAAATACATAATGACGCATACAGAGTCTGCCAAGAAATGTATACACACTTCAGGAGAAGAAAACTAATGAATGTCTGGAGGCGAATGGCGACCACTTCGAGCACCGCTTTTAACTACATAATTGTAGAGGCCAAAGGTAGCTTGTATTAATCTCATCATGTCTTGATAGATTTAGTATCAAAATATTTATACCAGTTTTTCTTTTCTTCAAGTGTGTATACATTTTTTGGTAGACTCTGTACAGGCTTGGATCATGAACTTAGTTCATTCTGTGATTCTGGTTGTGAATCGAATTAGTTGGGAACCGAGTCAAATTTTCCTGTGAGGTTCAATATAAATAAGATGAATTGGCTCTGAACCACATGCATTTTTTTTTTTCCCGTTTTTGGTGTTTTTGTGGGGGGTGCTGGGGATCGAACTCAGGGCCTTGTGCTTGCTAGGCAAGAATGCTACTAGTGAGCTAAATCCCCAACCCACCTGCCCCTTTTGTTTTGAGACAGGGTCTTGCCATGTAGTTCAGGCTGGCCTCAAACTCACAGTGATCCTCCAGCCTCAGCCTCCCGAGTGCGGGGATGACAGGCGTGTGCCACCAGGCCTGGCTCGTTACTCCTTTTACCACACCAGCTCTTTTGAGAGCATCTTTATTCTTCAAAATAGTGGAGATGGTCGACTTTGCCACGTTGTACTCCAAGGCCAGATCAGTCACACGAATACCGTGCTCGTGCTTTTTTACAATTTCTTTTTCTAATTTGATGGTTATTTTCTTCAAAGCCTTCTTACAGTTCTTGCTCCACACTTTCTTGTTACCTTCATTACTCTCTGTACTTTCTTTTACCATGATGCTTGCTCTGCACCTTCTTAAGAGCCACACTGGATTGAATAACACCATACAGTACTGTACGTGCTAAAAAGCACCCCAGAAAGCTTCACAGCAAATGTGTACAGGTCTGTCTGCAACTGAGATTTCAGCTGGAGGAAGTCATGACCACGTGCCAGAGTGGGGAAGATGACCACGTTCGTGCTCCTGCAGGGAAGATGGCCGTGCTCGTGTTCACCCCCCGGATGTGAAGTTCAAGAATGGAAGCAAAAAAAATTTTTTTTTTTTTGGTGCTGGGCATTGTGGTTGCTAGGCCAGCACTTTACCACTTGAGCTAAATCCCCAGACCAGAAGCAAAATTTTGCCAAACACTTCTGCTCACGGACTGAATTGTTCGTGAACAGAAGTGTTCACAAACCGAAGTAGTACTGTAAATGGGTATCTGCACAAATGCATACAGTAAAACCTTGGATTACAAGTAACTTGTTCTGCCAGCGTTCCACAGGACGAGCAAACATTCCTCATGAAATTTAACTTGATAAACAAGTGATGTCTTGCACCGTGACACCGAATGTCACATGACCACAGGTGAGCCAGTGGTTCTCTCTTGCTGTGAAGTTGTACGTGATCATCTCCCAACAGCCGGAGGCTATAGAGGAGCGCTCATCTGCGGAAGAGGAGGAGAGAAAGGTGGAGGAATCCCTCACTTCAGATGAGACTAGGGAAATGTGAAAATGTAGGAAACAGTGCAAATTTTTGTAGAAAAGTACCATTCAAATGAGGCTGTAGCATGCAAGCAATGAATCTCTTTAATGACAACACAGTGTCACATTGCCATGATATCTTCAAAAGGAGGCAAAAGCAAATGTCAATGGACAGGTTCCTTGTTAAAGCTGCATGAGAAGAAAGATTCTTTTGAGCCAATAGACAGCAGTGATTCCATTAGTGGTAGCTAAAGTCATCCGCCACAATAACCCTCCTCTCTCTTGTCTCCCTCGTATCAGCCATGAAGGTTTTCAAAGAAAAGTGCAGGTTAATTTGTTTATTTTTCTTTGTATTTTATATTTTCTTTATTGTTTCATATTTTACTACAGTACTATAGTCATTTTTATATGAATATTTTTGGATTGTGGAATGAATCATCTGAGTTTCCATTATTTCTTATGAGGAAATGTGTTTTGATATACCAGTACTTTGGATTATAAGCACATTTCTGGAATGAATTATTCTCACAAACCAAGATTTTACTGTAGTTTATTTCTGGAAAGATACACACGCAATTTAATAGCATTAGTTGTGCTTGAGGCAAGGCACTCGGGGCCATGAGTGAGCAGGCGCCCGGAGGAGAGGAGATTAACTATCCACCAAGTACTCTTTGGTATGATTTGAGCAAATTATTCCCCATGCATGACTGACCTATACAAAAAGATACAATTTTAAATCCACGCATTAAAAGGGTAGACTGGCAAGCAATTTTCCTCCTCTGAGAACAACCCTCCCCCCGTTTTTATTTCTCTTCCTTAGAGGCTCAGTGATTTCTTATTCATCCTTCAGAAATCATCCGCATACGTGAGCATATATAAAAAGGTAGCATTAAAAGAAATGAGAAGAAAGGGAGGGAGGGAGAAAGGGAGGAAGGAAGGAAAAGAGGAAGAAAAAGGCAAAGGGAGGAAATGTTGAAGGAAGGAAGGAAGGGTGGAAAGATGGAAGAAAAGCAGGGAGAGAGGAAGGGAGGAAGTGCTGATACAGCAAATATGAAATACTGTTTCATGCCTGCTTCTTTCACCTACATACACTTCAGAAGCAGTTCCCTACCCGTCCCTTGTGATGGCCCCATGCTCTCTAACGGCTCAGGGTTTGCACCATGTGGCTGGACCGTAATGCAGATGGCCAGTCTCATACTGGCAGTTATTTGGGGGTTTTTCAGTCTTTTTCATTTACATAAGATTGCCCAAATAAAGTTCCTTGAGCAAACTTACAAGGGGGACTGCTTATGGCAGACAAATTCCTAGAAGTCCAATGGCTGGGCTTTTGCTTCCACTGAAAGAAAGTCCCTGCCCTGAATGGCTGGCTCTCGCTTCCTCTTTTTGGTACAGAAGGGGGTGCCCCAGGCCAGGGCTTTCTGCAGACACCAGGACCACCGCAGGCTCTGAGATCTGACTCGCTGAACCCCATTTTGAAGCCTCCTGGGGTCCCACACCACTCTGCCCCTGGTGGGGTGGACAGCAGAACCCTGCCTCCTGGGATCTGGGAGGAAGGCAGAGCATTTTCTGGAGTGGCCAGGACAGTGAGCTAGGAGTTGGGGCCCTTGTGAGCCCAGAGAGTTGGGCATGAGCCTGTGAGAAGGCCAGGGCTTTGAAGGTGGATCCAGACATGTGTAGGCCAAACGGCAGACTTCATAGCAAATGAAAAGTTCTGGGATGGATAGAAAGGGCTGAGGAGGAAGAGGTAGGGCCTTTGGGGGATACTTGGCTGCAAGGACAACCACTGCAATAATAATAATAATAATAGTCAACTGTACTATAGTTGAGATCCAGAATGTCCTCCAAATATCCATGTGTTAAATGCTTGATCCCTGGTCTGTGATGCTATTAGGAGGTGGTGGACCCTTTAAGCAGAGGCCCTAGTGGGAGATGCTAGGTCACTGGGGACATGGCCTTCCAACAGGATTATGGGAAGCCAGACTTTTCCTTTTCCTCTTTTCCTGTTGACCATGAGGTGAGCATGTTGCTCTATTCTATGCTCCCACCATGATGTGTTGTCTCACCACAGGACCAAAGCAACTACAACAATTGGTCACAGACTGAAACCTCCAAAACTATGAGCTAAACCAAAGTATATTTACTTTGGAATAGAATAGTATTGCAAACTTTTCCTCTTTATAAATTGTCTCAGGTGATTTGTTACAGTAATGGAAAGCTAACACAAACAGTACTTAGTGCCAGATATACTATATTCACTATCTCATCTCCCTGTAGCAACACTTTAAAGGGCTGCTATTATTATGCCCATTTCTCAGAAGAAGAAACTGAGATTTAGAGACAACCCACAGCTAGGAGGTAGTACTACGTAGTAGTGTTTGACAGTAAAGCCCAACTCTACTTTAACCACTCATTGCCTGCTACCTCTGTCAGAATCAGAGAAAAGGCAGCAGAGATAGTAACAAGCCTCACTTGGAATCCAGCTCAGCCCTGGACAGCCCTAGCTTCCCACCACCCCATGAGGAACCAAGCACCAGGGAGCAGAAGACTTCTGCCACAGCCATGCTGACTGAGCCTGGATTTGACCCCAGGTTTTGTTTTTTTTTTAATTCAGACATCATTTACATATTATTAAATTTGTCCCTTTAAAGTATAAGATTTGGTGGTTTTTAATATGTTTACAAGATGGTATAATAAACTCCACTACCTAATTCCAAGACACTTTCATTGCTACAAAAAGAAACCCTGCACCACTAATATTACTCTCCATTTTCTGCTATCCCCAGACACAGGCAACCACTCATCTATTTTCTACCTTTATGGGCTTACATTGTGTGGGCCTTTCATATAAGTGGAATTATATAGTAGGTGACATTTTGTATTTGATTTCTTTCACTCAGCACAATGCTTTCAGAGTTCATCTATGTTGTACCATATATCAGCATTTCACTCTTTTTTATGGCTGAGTAATAGTCCATTTATGACTATACCACATTCCCTTTATCCATTCATCAGTCGATGGACATCTGGGTAGCTTCCATTTTGTGGCTACTGTGAAAAATGCCGTAATGAACACTTGTGTACAAGTTATGAGCATGTGTTTAATTCTTTGGGGCTTATCTGTAGGAAGGGAATTGTTAGGTTATATGGTGACTGTGTCTTAGTCACTCTCTGGTAGCTGGCACACAATACCTGACAGCCACAACTCAAAGGAGGATGGGTTTATTTTGGCTCACATGTTTAGTCCATAGCTGGCTGGCTCCAAGGCAGGAAGTACATGGTGGAAAGGCCTGGCGGAGGAAAGCTGCTCACGCCATGGTGGCTGGGAAGCAGAGAGAAGGGAGCAGTGGGGAGGGAGAGACACTCCTTCAGGACATGACCCAGCGAACTGCGTCTTGTGACCAGAACCCCGCTCCCAACAGCAGATTAGCATTAGCACCCCCCTGAGTCAGTCACCTTCCAAAAGCCTGGCCTCTGAACCTGGGACTCTCAAGCGACGTCTGTATCCACACCACAACATTCCAATGTTTTGAAGGCCCTCTAGACTGTTTCCAAGGAGGCTTTCCATTTTATGAGCACATTCCCACCAATGATGTTTGAGGGCTCTGATTCTCTGCTCCTTGTTATTGCTCAACCCTTGTTATTGCTCATCTTTTGGCTCGCAGCCATCTCAGTGGGTGTGAAGTGGTATTTTGTGGTTTTGATTAGCATTTACCTAATGCCTAGTGATGCTGACCATCTTATCCTGTGTGTATGAGCCACTTGTCTATCTTTAGAAAGATGTCTGTTCCAAGTCCTTTGGCCATTTTAAAAATCAAGTTGTATTTTTGTTGCTGAGTTGTAACAGCTACTTATGTATGTATGTATTTATTTTTGTGGGATTGAACCAGGTCCTTCGCACTGAGCTACATGTCCAGCCCTTTTTTTATTTTGAAACAGGATCTTGCTAAGTCACTAAGTTCCCCAGGCTGAACTTGAACTAGCTATTCTCTTGCCTCAGCCTTGCAGAATGCTGGAATTACAGGTGTATACCAGCATGCTCAGCTTCCTCATGTATTTTAATATTAAATCTCAATCAGAGCTTGCAAATATTTTATTTTGTTCTTTGGGTTGTCTTTTTACTTTATTGTGAATACCCTTTGGAGCACAAAAATTTTTCATTTTGGTAGCATCCAATTTATCTACTATTTCTTTGGTTACCTGTGCTTTAGATGTCCTACCTAACAAACCATTGCCTAATCCATGGTAATAAGATTTACTCCTATGTTTTCTTCTATGAGTTTTATAGTTTTACCTCTTACATTCAGATATTTGACCTATTTGAGTTCATTTTTGTGTATAACATGAGCCAGGGGTTCATTCTTTTGCATGTAGCTCTCCAGTTATCTTGGAAATACTTATTGACAAGACTGTTCTTTCTCCCATCGAATTGCCTTGTCAAGCTTGTCAAAAACCAATCACCCAAGGGCTGGGGATTTGGCTCAGTGGTAGAGTGCTTGCCTAGCAAGTGCAAGGCCCTGAGTTCAATTCCCAGCACCACCACCCCCAAAAAATCAATCACCCGGCTGGGCGTGATCGTGCACACCTGTAATCCCAGCACTTGGAAGGCTGAGGCAGGAGGATTGTCAGTGGTTCAAGGCCAAACTGGGCTACATAATGAGTTCAAGGCCAGCCTGAACTACATAGCAAGATCCTATCTCAAATCTCCCCTAAAAATCAATCACCCATAAATGTATTCACTTATTTATAGCCTTTCAATTGTGTTCCATTGATCTGCCTATTATGCTAGTACTATACTGTTTTTGATTACTTTAGAGTAATTCCCTTCCTCTGTATTTTGTCTGTGATGGTTTTAAATCCAGAATGTCTCCCTAAATGCTCACGTGCTCAGAGCTGGGGTTTTGGAAGGTAATTGGATCACGGGGAGCCACACTCATCAGTGGATGAATCCACTGATGAGTTCCGGAGCGGAGTATGCCTTCAGGAGGTGGTTGGAGGCAGCTTAGTGGGTGTGGCCTGGAAGGGTGTATCTCCCTCCCTGACCCCCTTATTTCCTGGCTGCCATGATGTGAGCAGCTTTGCTCCACCAGATACTTCCATGACGCCCTTCCTAATTTGGAGCCAGACAGTTATGGACTGACTTCTCGAAAAGCTGCAAGCCAAAATAATCCTCTCTTCCTTTAAATTTGGGGTGCTGGGTATGTGTTTTGTCCCAGTAATGAGAACGTGACTAAGACATCTCCTAAATTTCTAAATGAAATCTTTCAGACATATAGAAAAGAAAAACAAATTTTAGGACCCTGTAGCCCAGATTTGACAGCAGTTGACATTTTACTGTATTTTGGCTTCTCCTCTCTTTCTTTCCCTCTCCTTCTCTCTCTCTTTCTCTCTCTCTCTCCTATCTCTCTCTCTGTCTCTCTCTGTCTCTGTCTCTATCTCTCTCACTCTCTCTCTCTCTCTCTTTCTCTCTCTCTCACACACACACACACACACACATGCTCTTTTCATTAAGAAGTAAAATATTTTTAACTGGCTTGATGGAACCTGCCTATAATCCCAGCTACTTGGGATCAAGAGGATCAAAAGTTTGAGGTCACCCTAGACAACTTTGCAAGAGCTTGTCTCAAAATAAAATGGGCTGCGGGTATAGCTGAGTGGTAAAATGCTTGCCTAGTATGAGGTTTGGTCCCCAGTTCAGCAAAGAGAAAGAAAGAACAATCTTCAAGGGAGGATTGCATTTAAACAAATAAACAAGGCAGTCTTATTACCAGCTTGCTAGCTTAGCCTGGTTTCAATTCCCAGTACCAAAAATTAAAAATTAAAAAAAAAACAAAAAACAGGGGGGCTGGGGATTTAGCTCAGTGATTAGAGCGCTTGCCTTGCAAGCACAAGGCCCTGAGTTCAATCCCCAGCACCACCAAAAAAAAAAAAAAAAAAAAACCCAGAAACAACCAAAACTATGTTATCCCTATTCCCACCCATTTCTTTTCTCTCCATGGGGACCCACAAAACCATCATCCTAAGGCTGCTGAGGATCCTCCCCAAGGATGTCATTGCACTTCCATAGCCTTATAAATAAGCTGCAGCATTGTTAACTCAGCTGTACCTAGTGTGTGTAACCTCTCTGAACATGCTTGTTTCACACACAGGTTCGTTTGCCTCTCGTTCCACGTGGCTCTGTCCTTTCACTTTGACGCTGTGGGCAGCAGACCCTCCTTAGGAATCCACTGTTGTTTATTCTCTCCCCCAGCAGCGGACACCCAGGTTGTTTCCAGATTTTCACTATTACTCACCCTTCCCCAGCGAGGGGGCATCTTGGTGTGTGCCCTCCTGTTCCCTCCATCTTCTCTCCCATTTTTTACTCTGAACTTGGATTTCCCCAGAGGGCCCAGCTCCTCTTGTTGCCTTCCTGAATGTGGCTTCTCCTGCCACAGTCGTCACACCCAGGGCTGTGTGGGAGAGGCAGCCTCCTCCTTGTCTCAGAGCTACCCCTGAGGCACCCCTTTCCTTCTCCTCCCTGAAAAGCCCTGTCCATCACCCCTCCTGTTGCAGCCATCTATGCCCCACTCACCCTCCTCCCCCGCCATGGACAGTTACAGCTCCCAGCTCATGGCCATTTACTGGCTAACACCTTGCTGTCCCTATCGTGGTGACTTCCGTCCCTCACTTTCTGTCCCATAACCCCTTCCCTTCCAGTGAACTCATGTCTCACCTCCCTCAGGCCCCTCACTCCCACGGTCGTGCCCTTGAGCACGATTTACTGGTAACTGCTATGGCATAATCTCAAATTCACACACCACATTCCCCACCCACTGTTGGAGGGACAGGGGTCTGTAGACAAAAAATTAGAAGAGGAGCCTCCTTAGGTCTTCTAGCTAATCTTGACTAGAAGGAGTTAAAAGCAAACTTTACTAGAGAGATTCCCCTGAGAAGGAAGTCAAAGACAGGGGTAGGAAAAACAAACAAACAAACGAATAGATAAAGGCACCAAATGACCTTGAGACTTAGACCCAGAGATCAGAGAAAAAAGAGCTGACAGGCAAGACACAGAGAGAAAGCCAAGTCCACAAATGATAAGCTGCCTGTACCTCCAATAAAATACAGGGGAAACAAGAGGGGCTGACTAATTTTAAGGCAGTATGTACTGACGCCTATGCCCTAATGCACGCACATATACACAGGTGTATTCACTCTAGAGTTGATCTATTATCCACTCAAGGGTCATTATAGAGCACAATAGACATCCACAGCCCCCTTACTAACTCCAAGCTAACCAAGAATAAGGCACCCCCTTGCCAACTGGCCATGCACCCCAAGATAAGGCCTTAGAAGGGAGGTCGAGGACAAGTAAACAGATAGAAAAAGCTGCATATAGACCGCCTGCAGAAATGACTTTAGGCAGAGGTGCCCGGAAGCCAATCCAGTTATGGCAAGTTCCAGGGGGAGGAAAAAGAGTCACTCACACCCACCACCCAATAAAAGCAGCTGAGAACGAAGGCCCACCGGTCCTCCATCTTTCTGGAGCCCCCAGCTCTGATTCTTTCTTGTCAGGGTAGCTATGTATGTTCTCCTTTCTTCCCCTTCCTTTTCCTCTTTACAAATAAAATGTCTTCCTTTCCTTAAACTTTGTCCCTCTATTTTTTTATTTGGGCTGAGCTACAATCCAGATGCAACACCGTCATCTAGCAAGCAGCTCACCGTTTGGAGTATCCAGTTCCAACCATCCTGACCCCACGCAGGCTGATGCTGTGCACTTTCCCTGTTGCCTGGTTCTCTCACACCCTTTCTTCCCTCCCTACTCAGCTCGGCTTCTCTGGTCTTTCCTTGTGAACACTGTTTACCTGGACCCGCCCTCAACTCTCTTCCCAAGTAACTTTGGCTCCCATTTTTCTTGCGGCCTCCTGGCAAAACCATGGCCCCGGTGAGCCCCACCTCTCCACCAGCTCTGCGCTGTGCCAGTGCAGTGATTGCGGCTGGGGGCAAGCACCCCGCCTTGCCAGCTGCAGAGTCAAAATCAGCAGCCTCCCATGACACCCTCAGTGCTGCCCCAATCCCCATCACATTTTCCTGACGTCCCTCTCCCACTGTCCTTGACCACTGTATTCCTCCCACCATTGTTTCCTCCCACCACTCCAACCTTCAAACTCCTCCTCACCGAATTCTACCCTCCTCTGAGGACCCTGACTCCCAGTTCCCTGAGCAAAGAGAAGTTACCAGAAAGTCACACCCACTCACCAACCACCACGTCCACCCACAGATCTGCATCATCCTTGCTCCTGACTAATGCCCTCTTCCCCGAAAGGTCATCACCCCTCAGGGCTCCCCTTCTTTCCGGATCACCAGTGCGCCCTTTCAACTCCATGCAAAAAACTGTTATTTCTTTTTCCCATTTTAAGAAAACAGTGCGTTGACCCTGCATCCCCTTGCAGAAACTGTACCTTTTCAGTAAAACTCAAAAGAATCATCTGTACATGCCCTCTCCAATTCCTCTCCTAGTCTCCCCACTCCGACTCTGATTCCAAAGATTCCTTGGGAATTCCCAGTGATGGCAGATCTTTGGGAGGAATGTCCATTTTGATGGGGAGAGGGGGAGATGGATTCTTGGAGCACATCGTATTTCTGAAGTATCGACAAAGGATGAAGAAAATGTTTTTGGTATATATGGATGGGAAAAATTGCTGAACACATGAAGAAAATAAAATTTTTTGTAGTTTGAAAAAGAAAACATTAGAGTAAGTCAGCATGCATTAGATATTATAACATCAGATATTGTAACTAACAAGCACACCCTAAATGGTATAATGGCTTGGACCCAAGCTCGTGCCTCACCCCGGGAATTCCAAAGTGGATGCTTCTGGTTGATGGACAGCTCTTTTCCAAGTGGTGATTCAGGCAGCGATGCTCCGCCTATCTGTGGGCCCGTCCAGTTGAGGCCCTGCCCATTGGAGACTCCACTCTCCCTAGGCTCCGCCACCTGAGGCTCTGCTGCTGTTAGCAGGTGCTTGCCAGCGCCAGCGTGGAGCCAGGCGAGGGAACCTAAGAAGGACCCAGAGCCTGGGAAGCTCTTCTAATCCAGTCCTGGAACTTGGGCGCATTCGCCCTAATCACTCTCCATTGGCCAGAATTCCCTCAAGTGGCCCCTTCTACCCTCAAGGAAGGCTGGGAAACAACCTCGCTGAGGGCCCAGGAAGGAGAGGAAACAGGTTCGGTGAGGAGCCAGGCCGTCTCTGAAAAGGCTGGAAGTCCTCCAAGGGGCAGGAATTGGGCCAGGAAAGGATGATTCACCCTCCAGCACCGTGTTCTGAGTCGAGAGTGTGTTCCAGCCTGGCTCCCCAAAGCAAGGCTCATGGCAAAACCATGATTGCTTTTGTCCAAATAGCCCTTAAAAAAATAATCAGTTCAACACATTCCATCTACTTCTTTTGCCGTTTGACATATTTTGTGGGTTCTGATTTGGGTTTTCAGTAATTTATAAAAATGACAGTAACCTTGGATCCTATAGCATATGAGCAGTTGGCTGCATTTCAAGTCCTAGAGACATAGACTCTGTCCTGGCAATGAGAGTGGGGCTGCGGCACCCCATGACCCTGGGACACAGGTTCTCACTCTGTGATATGTGGATTAGTAGCCCCTGCTCCTGCTAGGTTGTTTGAAGATCAAGGACTTGCACATTCTCTGCTCCGGCCGATCCCCGAACAATCCTTTGGTGGAAACTTACGGATGGCCATTGCTCATTTCACAGACAAGGAAAGCCCAAACTGGGCAGGTTATATGCTTGGCCCAGGGAAACCCCAATTCACAGTCCCCCAGAGTGTGGCTGAAAGTAGGAGAGGAGATGACATCCTAGGGAGGGAAGCAGAAAAGGGATTTGAGAAAAGGTGATCCATGGAGCGGGGGAAAGAAGAAAGCCCATGGACGTTCATCCCCAAGTCCAGGGTTCTTTCCACAGGGCCTCCTAGCCCTCATTTGCCTGTTATTTATTTGCCCTAATGTCTGGTGATCCAGGCATAGAGAGAGGACTATAGAGAAGTATAGTGGGAGACACTGGAAGATGTAGCTCAGTGGTAGAGCACTTGGCTAGCATGTGCAAGGCCCGGGCTTGATCCCTAGCAGAGAAAGGGAAGGAGAGGGAGAGGGCGACAGAGAGAGGAAAACGAGGGCATCTGGAATCCCCAGGAGCCTTCGGGTGAGAAGAGAACCTAATTAACATCTTCATCTTCCGCGGCCACCAGCCTCCTACTTGAGAAATGAATCCTCCAGGAGCAATCATGAGGCAGAAAGACCCCCCCACACATTGTATTCTTTAATTCTGAACTCTAGGAGGTCACCGCCACAGGAACGAGAGCTCTGCTGCATGGGCCTGGACCCCTTGTCTGGGGTCTGGACAAACAGAGAGATTTTTCTTTTAAAGTCACAGTAGATCAAACATCAGTGTATTGGGGTGATAAGAATACAGGCTTTCTTCATACTGCTTCTTGCAAAGTTTCTTTTCATTGTTGTCATTTTTGCAAATTTTCTATTAAATTTGAAATCGCTTCAAAATAAAAAGAAAAAAATTCAGAACATTGTCAGAACTCAGACACCCCTCATGACCTCTCCTAATTACAGCTCCCTATGCCAAGGGAAGTTGCCATTCTGACTCCTGATGCCTATATGAGGTATATGGATTTTATTTGAGTCATATAGAAAGGAGCAGTCTTTTGTGTCTGGCCTTTTTCATACATTATGCTCGTAAGAGTCAGTCGTGTCATTGCTTGTACTTTTCATTCATTCACTCCCATTCCTATACTGTCTTCCATCAGCACAGAAATTTATAATGTAGAGGTAGGACTTCCTGAATGACTGTGAGGAGCTCTGGAAACTGTCCTCCCAAAGAACAATGATAAGCTGTACAAAATGGTAAAAAATAATTATATGAAAACTTTGAAATTTACCAGAAGCGTAATAGGTGTGAATATGCTACATTACATGGCAAGAAGGAGTTAAGGTTGGAATTAAATTTGCTAATAGGCTGACCTGAAAATAAAGAGATCGTCTGGGATTATCCAAATGGGCCAGTGTAAACATAATAGTTCTTTAATATAAGGGAGGCAATGTAAGAAAGATTGGACTGGTCATCGCTGACTTTGAACACAGAAGGGGGCTACACGTTAGTAAATGAATACAGCTTCTAGGAACTGGAAAAGGAAACGAAATGGGTTCTTCCCTACATTCCCCCATAAGGAAGACAGCCCTGTCAGCATCTTAATTTTAGCCCAGTGAGACCTTTTCCAGGTTCAATCTACAAAACTGGACGATAATAAATTTGTATTATTTTAAGTCACTAAGTTTGGGATAATTTGTTAGCGTCACAGTAAAAAAGACTAATACAGCATAAAAGAAATTGAGAAGTATTTACTCAAGAAAATCCTAAGAGTTGGCAGATTAGCTCAAGTGGTAGAGCGCTTACCTTTGAAGCACAAGGCCCCGAGTTCAATCCCTAGCACTCCCTCCCACAAAAAAAAAAAAGAGAAAAAGAAACTCCTGAAGCTTAATAAGAAGAGTATGACTCAGTGGTGGTCAGCCTGAAACTACACTCATATTTCTCCTACCCTCAGTTTCATGGGATAGAAGTTCTACTTTATCTGGAGCAGACTACAGAAAATTCTAGTGTCAGAGTGTGGTCCAAAACAATAGTGACCTCGATAGAATACAATCAGGAGGCAAACATCACAGGTGGCCTGAGGTCTAATATCGGTTGAGGGAAGAAGTAGGCCAGTAGATCTGTCACAAATCTAACAAGAGCTCTGGAGAGGGAGACAGCT
>PVJO010022176.1:0-28558 GCA_004026905.1 Hystrix cristata | reverse complement strand
TTTTTTTTTTCTCTTTTTTTTTTTTTTTTTTTTTTTTTTTTTTTTTTTTTTTGGTGGTGCCGGGGATCGAACTCAGGCCCTTGTGCTTGCAAGGCAAGCACTCTATCCTATACAGCTTTAGATCCCAGCATCTCTGCTGCCAAGAAGACTTAGGTTAATAGCTTAGCTTCACCATTACAGCTGTGTGACCTCAGCCAAATAACCTTTCTGAGCTTCACTGTCTTCTTCTGTAAAATGAAACTGTAACACCTTTTATTTGTAAGATGTTGAAGTTTAAATGAAACAATTGCAATAAGATGTTTAGCAATCCCTCCCAACAGCTATTGTTCTATCTTGTGTCTCTTGCCCTTGACCAATGTTTTTTATAGACCATTCTTCTCCTCCTGCAGAAAAGACTTCCAGCGTCTATGTGCCCTTATTCTTTTTCTGTTTTGGCTTGATACATGGCCACTTAGCTACAGACTGTCTTTTCTAGTCTCCTTTCTAGCCAGGCGCTGCCATATGACCAGGTTCTGGCCAGCGGGAAGTAAATAAAATCATTGTTGCATCTTCCAAAAGAAGAAGTTTGTGGCCTTGCAATCTACTTTTCCTGAAAAGTGAGGATGGTGCTGGTGAGTGAGCTTTGATCATGCAAGTGAGGAAAACACTCTAGAAGATGACAAAGTCAGATGAGAGAAAGCTGGGCCCTGGATTACCATGGGGACTAGAGATCCAGCCTGGACTGCCTGTACCCTGCAATTCCATCTGCCCTCCTTTTCTCAGGATCTAGAATTCAGCAGGCACTTAGTAACTGTGGAATAAATCCATGGTAAAGCCACACTTACAAACTGCCTTAGTTCTTACCTGATGGGACGTTCAACACTTCCACTTGCTAACCTTAAGCAAAAACTACAGACCAGTGCCCGTTCTTTCATTCCTCGCTCCCAACACCCCCGGGGGTCCTGTCTCCTTGCAGCTGGTCTCGAAGGGGAGCATTCCACCCCCAGGGGAGACCCACTTGTGTAATTACTCAGTCTGTGAAGTGTAGCAGGAGTTTCCACCCTAGATTAATTTTCCTTGAAAACATAGGCAAAAACAACTTTTTAGTAGAAGAGAGTGAGTGGGGGAGAAATGCATACATCAAAGTTAGTTGGCAAAGCCTTTGGAATTTGTTTTCACTTTGTAATCAGCTATGGTGGTTGATTTATAAATCAGGGTGGGGCGGCACTGGTGGGTTTCTGTGATCACTGTGTAGCAAGAGCCGCGCACCTGCCGGGACCGAGGCTCGGGCAGCCAAGTCTGAAAGCCCGGGCTCTGGCCCCCGGCCATCCTTTCCTTGAAGATGCTTCCCAAGAGCACTGGCCTTGGCAGAAGTGAAATGCTGCTGCTTTTTATTAGTGCTTCCTTCTCTTCTGCCAGACTCTTGTTCAGGCTTCTTTCTGCACACAAGGGCTGTCATGGTGGTCTACAGGGTCAGACAAGTGCTGCCCTGCCTCATCATCCCACAGTCTCTGCTTGCAGAACAGAATCACCCACACAGTGTCACCCACACTCCCTAGTGGCCTCCAGACACACAGCTGTCACCTCCCTGGCAGCCTCCTGGGGCTGGGTGGGGCAAGGACCCCTCAGCTGGGGGTACAGCCAAGCCTTCAGGGTTGAGGGTGTCCTGAGCGGGGTAGGCGGCTAGAGGTGTTCTGTATACTTTTGCCTAAGAAGAGCGAGACTGGGGCTTTGGAGCAGGAAAGTGCCAGCAAAGCGGGAGGGGAGTTAGGCCCCTTTTTGTCTCAGGCCTGTCTTCTACTGTAAGAGAATCGTTTAACTGCCCTTTGTGGACACAGCAGCCACCTGTTTATAGTGACCCTGTTCTCTGCAGTCCTGTCCTGGATGGGTCTTCTCGGATTTTACCCCTGGTGGAGCACAGTGTAAGGTGAGATAGTCACGGTGTAACAGGCCCTCTCACAGTGGCCTGTATTATCCTATTTTCTGTTGTGTAATAGAATGCTTGAGAGTGAGTAAGTGGTAAGGAGAGAAGTTTACCTAGCTCACAGTTCTGGAGGCTGGGAAGTCTGAGAACATGGCACCAGCCAGTGAGGGTCTCAGACTGCTTGGACTCTGGGCGGAATGCGGAAGGCTGAGCAGACAGATGCAAAAGGGGTGGACTTGCTTGAGAACAGCCTACTCCCCGGGTAACTGATCCGGTCCCAGCAGAGTGAGAACTCGCTCCTGAGAGCAAGACGTGAGTCCCTCTTAAGGACCTAAAGCACCTCTTACAGGGCCCATCCTCTCTCAATACTGACACGCTGGGGACTAAGTTTTCAACACATGCATGCTGGGGAACATACTGTTTAAATGTAAATCTAGAATGTCTCCCAAAGGCCCATAAGGCTTGGTTGCCAGCCTGCAACACTACTGGGATGAGGCGGAACCTTTAGCCTGATGGAAAGAAATAGGTCACTGGAGGCATACCTATGAGGGGAATTTAGGACTCTGCCCCTTCCCCCTTCCTGTCTATCTGTCTGTCTCTGTCTCTCTCCTTCTCCCCCTCCCTCCCTCCCAGCTGCCACAAGCTGTAGAGCTTTGTTCCACTGCAGCTCATCGCTCATCATGATGTTCTGCCTCACCACAGTGCCCATGGACTGAAACCTCTACAAACTGCGAGCTGAAATAAACCTTTCCTCCTTTAACTTTGAATGTCGGGCATTTTGTTTCACCAACAAGGAAAAATAACTAAGACATATGGACTCCCCAGCTAGCTTCTCTATATTCCTTCTAGCGTGTTTTTTGGTTTGAATGATTGGGGTTTTTTTGAGACAGGGTCTTGCCAGGCAGTTCAGGCTGGCCTTGAACTCACTGTGTAGCCCAGGCTGACCTCAGACTTGCAGTGATCCTCCTGTTTCAGCCTCCCAAGTGCTGGGATTAAAGGCATGTGCCACCACACCCCACACGAGCACATTTTTTAAGTGAAGCAAAGCTAAGAGAAATAATTCAGCTACTGGTTACCTCTGTTTCAGCTGAGCTCCACTTTTAGAACTATCTTCTTTAAGCTGGGCATGGTGGCATGCTCCTGTACGCAACTGCTTGGGAGGCTTGAGGCAGGAGAATTACTTGAGCTCAGGAGTTTGAGGCCGACCTGGGCAACATAGAGATACCCCTATCTCAAAAACAAAAACAAAACAAAACCAAAGAGATAAATACCCTACCTGCTTTCAAAAACAAAAATTGGTTTAAAAAGCTGTTTGTTGAGAACAAGTTATGTGCCCTGTCAAGTACTGCTAGTCTCTCTGCGTGCTTTTCCTCATTTAGTCTTCACAACAAACTGTGAGGTAGGTGCCATTATTGTCCCATTTAACAGATGAGGAAACTGAGGCTCAGAGAAAGTATGTAGTTTCCCCAAGGTGATTTCAAGGCCAGGAGTGCCTGACTCCACAGTTTTAACCACTACATAGTGCAACGAGAGGGCTGATTGGCAAGGAAACAGCAGTGAACAGGCTTTCCCACTCGGGGAAAGGCTGCGTCCCACCACCCATGTCTGATAGGCCCAGGAAAAACTCCCTAACCCAGTACTCAGGTGGAGGGAAGGATCTGAACAGGAATTAGACAAAGAAATAAATTTTATTGGACATAAAATAGAGCATGTGAATTTCTTCCTTTGGTCTACCATGAAGTCTGCTTTTGCAACTGTAAAAGCACTAATCACTCTCAGAGTTAGCAACTCCAGAAATTATACCTCCTGGTGACTGGCTACAGCCTGTTCTCCGAGGGGTGAGGGTTTGCTAGGGCTGAGTCACAGAGGTCACCTGTGCAGGAAAGGGCCTGACCTGGTGTCATTCTCCGCTGCTATCTTGAAATTCTTAATCATTTTTGAACAAGAGGCAGCACATGCATTTTTATTTTGGCCTGGGCACTGCTAGTTATGTAGTTAATCCTGCAACTTTGGAGATAAAAATAGCGAGCTATGACTGTCACTAGCTGCAGCCAGGAACTGCTCCAGAGGCACAACTGCCATGCTGGTGGCCTGCACTCTTCGCATGGAGAGCGAGTGACCACATGCGGGCGTTATCCACTCACCTGCCCTGCAGGGAGAGCTAGTATTGATATTAGAGCAGAAACTCAGCGGTGAACCCATCAGGGAAGTTGAGGGGAACAGAGATGGAGGGAGCCCTAGTCGTATTTGAAAACCCCAGCAGAATGGGGAGCTGTAGGCTCCCTGCATTTGGGTTCACTTGATGCCCCGACTGGGGGCAAATGATCTGATTTCATTGTCTCTGACACAAATATGCCCTTCTGATCCCAGGTCAGAGCTCAGAGCCTTCGGTAACCCCTGTTTTGAAACCAGACCATTGAACCACTGGACCATTGAAGAGAGCTCTGTTTAAACAGAGGGAAGGAGGGGTGAGGGCTGAGGAGGTGCAGCAAGAGCAAGGCAGGGAAACAGCCAGGCAGAGCAGCTGGCTCCCCACTCAAGGTGCATCCAGAAATCCAGGTGACCTGCATCTTCTTTCTGGCTCAGCCATCCGGAAGCTAGATTGAGCTGGGCACAATGGCCCACATCTGCAGTTCCAGAACTCTGGACGGTGAGGAGGGGGGATAGCAAATTTGAGTCAGTCTGGGCAACTCAGCAACTTACTGAGAGACCATGTCTCAAAAAAAAAAAAAACACCAAGAGGTAGCTCAGTTGAAAGCCCTGAGTTCAGTCCTCAGACCAGAGGGACAAGAGGAAGGTGGAAGCCTGCAGTGGGAAGGAGAGCGAGGGCCTTCTAGTTTAAATCCTGTCTTCGCTTCTTTCTCCAACTCACAGACATGCCCCTACCTTGCTCCTGTGGCTTTCTCATCTGTTTATGATTATTCTTGCTGACCCCTCATCTCAACAAGTTACCTGTCTCCAGGACACCGCTTTGTAGATACTGGGTCTTAAACAGCCATTTCTGCTGTACCTGCCAATCTGCTCCATGGATTAATGTTGTCATTAAATATTAGAGAGGGAGAGAAAATGAGGGTTCTCTTAAGGGCTCTGGCCACTGTGAGGTCAGCTGGTGAGGGGGCTTTGGGGGAGGGGCAACATCCGGGACTATCATCTGGTTTGAGCTTTATTTATACTCATGAAAAATCTGGCCAATCACAAGGTAGTGGAAGCCCATTTAAAACCCTGCCTCTTCTTTGCCAGTTTCTTATTATTTATCTCCTCTTTTCAACTGCAAAGGATCTTTCTGGAAGAAAGAAAGTTCCACCTGCCCTGCACAATTTGCTTCCATGCTAAAATAAATGCTTATGAATTATCATTGTTGGACATCTGTGGACATCTGTGGACATGTGCTCACGGCTTCCCTGGTCTGCTCAGTCTCCAAACAGCTTCACTGGATTTGGGATGTGTTATTGGGATGTAATCAGGCATCCCCAGCTGTCCTGGGCCTCTCCACACTGTCTGCTCTGCCCCCAGGGCCTCCTTCTGGCTGACTGAGCCAGCAGCCGGCTTGCCACTCAGCGTTGTCATGGAGAAGGTTTTAGAAACCTATTGTTGGATTGTAGGCGTATTTCTGCCACCTGGAAACAAGTGGGTCTGTAGAAAATCCACAGTGGAAGGAGAGAGAGAGAAAGGGCTCTTGGAGGGCGGAGCTGGCGCCAGGGAAGCCGGCTGCAGTGCAGGCAGGCACTGGAGCCTCCGCTGCTGGGTGCTATTTGGTATTCTGGGCAAGGAACTGTGTGTCGATCACCTTCTTTCTGCAGGGCTCCTGGGAGCTTGAGTCAGACAGAGGGCCACAGCTTCTGCAGGAAAGTTTGCCGATTCCAGGGAGATGAACTGCTGTGCAGCCCGGTCTGTGGGAGAAGGCGTGGGCTCGCAGCCACATAGATGCGCTGATATAAATCTATGCTTCCTGCAGGCAGAAAAGCTGTCCTTGGCCCAAACATGCCAGCGGGCTACCCTTGACCTGTCTGTGCCGGCTCCACTGAGGACCTAAATGTGGCAACCATCTGGGCAACCCCACCCCCACCCCCAGTTCTTGCAAGATCTTCAGACAGTCCATTTAGGGCAATTGCCACCCCACTGACTGCTGCTTTGTAGGTCAGAAACTGTCGAATAGGACAACTTCATATTATTCAAGGTAACCAAAAGCTTCAGGGCAACTTGGCTCCTTTCATCACTATTAGATGATAGAATGCTAAAGAAAATAAGCAATAGGTTTTCTCTTGCCCCCTAAATATACTCTATTGCTTTCTTAATTATTTTAAATTCTGGTAACCCTGTTTATGTGTGGAGGCATCACTTTCCAAATGATGTAGCTGCACTGACTATGCCCTCAAAGTTACGCCACATCCTTACTGTCTTTCTCTTGAGAAGATTTGCATAATTTTTTTCACTACCTGAGGTAGAAGCTAGATCTATTCTTATGCCAACAGAGAAAGGGCCTCTCAAAAGTGTCTTCTAATAAATTCTGAAGGTGTGTTAACTGGTTTGATCACAAAGACAAAAAACTGTAGATCTTTTCTATTACTCATACATTCTTTTTGCTAGAAGTTTTGGCCACTTTTGAAAAGGCCTGGTCTATCTTTATCTATGTAGATCTGGTACCTATGGACTATGAACACATTCTGAGTCGGGATCTACATAGCTTGCCCTCCTCAGCTGTGCTTCTCAAACTTGAATGCACAACATAATCACCTGAGATCTTGCAAAAAACAGACGATTCAGAAGATCTGGGGTGGGGTCTGAGCGCTTCATTTCTAACGAATTCGTGGGAGGAGCCAGTGCTGCTAGTTCGTGGCCCACACTCCGGCTTAGATTCTAGAGCAGTGCCAGCCATTAGGACTTTCTGTGACAATGGAAATGCTCTAGATTTGTGCTGTTGGATGTGGTGGCCACCAGCCACATGTGGCTACTGAGTATTTGCCATGTGTGGAGCTGAATTTTTAGTTTTATTTAAATTTAACTAACTTAAATTTAAACCGGCACGTGTAGCTCATGACTACTGAGTGGGAAAGCACAGATCTAGAGCAGTGGCTCTCAAATTTAAGTGCATGTCAGAATCAGCTGGAGAGCTGGCCAAAACCCAGACTGAGGAGTCCACCCCCAGGAAATTTGATCTCAGCCCTGCTGGCCTGGGGACCATGCTTGAGCACCTCTGCTGTAGAACATTTGTTGTCTCATCACCTTTAGGATCATTTTATCCTGTCTCCAGACAGTGCACTTCAGTCTGCCCGCAGTGCTAGCAAGACCCAGCAGGTCCAACAAGGCGAGCTTTCTCCCTGTATTCTGTACTCATGGGCATAGCAGGCAGTGATTCAAATGGCTAGCACTGAGACACTCCAGGAGGGTCCTTTTACAAAATACCATTCCCACTGATTCCCAGGAAACAACAACATATAAGTTAAAAGCATGTGCTGTCCAGCCTGACTAACTGGATCCAAGTCAGCTATGCCCAGCACTCGCTATGTGACCCTAGGTAAATTGCTTAAACTCAGTGGCTCAATTTTATCATCTGTAAAATGGAAATGACGGTACCTACCTCATGCTGATAGTGCAAGAATTAAGTGCTTAAAACAGTCACCTGCACAGTGCAGGGGTTTGGTATACATCTGCTCTTACTATCCTTGCGGGGCTAGCCTTAGCAAATCGTTCCCTTCTACATGCATTTTGCTCATCCTAGGACTTCTTTTCAAACAAGCACATGTTCCTATGGGACACATTCTGCCTACTCTACTATTTTGATAAGGGCTCGGGAGGCCTCTGAGTTCTGCTGAGGATTCCTTCTAAGGTATCCAAGTACAGATGAAAGGGAACAAAGTGGTAGCAAACCTACAGCCTGCCATATTTTTGTCCCCATGCACAGTGATGCCAACACAGGCCAGCCTACCATTCAGCACCTCTGTGTCGATGTACATTCAGAATGGGGACTGGACGTCCCCAGGGCCAGCCCTGAAGCTAACCTCCAGACAGATGTCTGTAGGGCTGCTGGGACTAGGAAAGGACTTGGGGACATTTGCCAAGGCTTTTCAGAGCAAGTCATTTGTTGAGGGTGAAGCAAGATGTTAAGGCACTTCTACCTTCCTTCCTGCTCCAACTCTACTACAGTATGCCCATCAGTATGCTCCTGGGTTGGGCTGGTCTCAGACCCACTTCTTCACTCCAGGTGACCATTGCAGAGGTGGCTCTAGGTCCCCAAATTCCTGCTCCCACATCTAGTGCCACCACATCCTGTAGCACTACAGCACCCAGAACAGTGGTTCTCCCGAAGTCCGTCCGACTTTGTTCTGCCAAAGATGTTATCATAGGATTTGGACGTGACCAGGACAGAAGCACTCCCTCCTTTGCCTCAGAAAGACACAGGCATTTTAAAGCATTCTGTCATTTTCATCATCATTTAGGAAATCTTAAAACAAAATTGCCAAAATTATCATCAGATGTCAATTTTATTGCCAAACAAGGTAACTTGGTAAACAAGGTAATCTCTCCCCTGCTATTTCATAGAGGGGAATGTTATCCCAGGGCCCTTCTTTTGAAGTGTTTAGGGTATTGTCACACAGTGAAGGAAACAGACAACCCAGAAAGACTATTATCCAAGCCTGGTGTCCACCAGTACCACCTGGCTGAGGCTCAGTCTACCCCACTCCTGTCTTGACCACCCTCCCACGTTGAGATACCAGTGACCATCAGTGGAGTGCTACCTGCCGGGAATTGTGCTAACTGCTTTCTCAGCATTCAATGATTCAGCAAGACTCCCCACAAACAGGATCTGTTGTCTCCATTGTAAAGATGACAAGGGGATGTACGAAAGAGTGCAGAATATTTAGACTAAGTCAAGACTCTTGCTCCTTTGGCAAACTCTTTACCTTGAACATGTGGCAGCTACACGGACTGGCTTTTCAGAACTTCGGGATGTCAGTCATTCTGTTACACTGAGAAGTTCCTGAATGCTGACATTTGGGCATCTAAATTCCATTTCCCAATCAATTTCTTGCACTAAGACAGTGGAGTGGCAACATGGAAATCCTCCGTCACCCATGAGGTTCCGTAATGGAGTTGGGAAATGCAGACACCCTGCTTATTAGCCAGAGCCCGAGGCAGCCTTCAGGTGGAAGCCTACAGACTGCTGTAAGCAGGTGGGAGCAATGGATCCCACCAGAGGCAGCTCAGTTTCCCAGCGCTTACTGTTCCCTGCAAGAATAAGATGACTACAGATTCCCCCTGCAATAACACTGACATTGGGAGGGGTGCGCGCATCAGCGTGCATGCTCAGACACAGTAGATGTGGATCGTCTTTCTGACAGTCCTATGAGTTGTGCGAGTGTCTGACACAAAAAGATGCTATCAATATTGTGCTGCTGGAAAAGACGCGTGTGAGCACTTCAGCTAATGTTAGGAAAATCACTTCGGACTATGTTTTTGTGCTCATGTGGAATGACTGTATATGATGAATGGGGAGATAAAAGCTCACAAACAACGATGTTATCAGCCTTCTGAGAAACAAACCATCCTTCATCAACACATCCTAACACCTGCTGCAATCTCCAGCCTCTGTCTCAGTCCTGACCTTGCTGGAAACCAAAGCATCAGGGATGCTGTGAAGGGCTAGGGGCTTGGAGGGTGCATGGAGCAAGGAGGAAGTACATGTGGAGGGACAGAGAGCCCCTGCAACATGGCACACAAGTGAGCTAACAAGGTGCAGACACAGCCAAAGCAGATGGCCAGGTATGATACTCAGGTGCTATGGTAGACACATAATGCCAAATGCACCAGTTAGAAAGTCTACACATTTTTAGAACTGAGAGTCATCTCCTGGTGGGTCTCTGAAAACTCTTTCCAAGGGGTTGGAGATTTAGCTCAGTGGTAGAGCACTAGCCTAGCAAGTGCAAGCCCCTGAGTTTGATCCTCAGCACCTCTGCCCCCAAAAAATGTTTGATCCTCAGCACCTCCCCTTCCAAGAATGTCGTTTCCTTATGCTCCTCTGCCAAATGCTTCCCAGGGACACCCCAGGGGATGAAGTCACACACGGAAGAAAAGTCCAGTCTACATAGCAACCTGTGGGTAACTTCAATTACCTAGAAGGCTCAGGAGGTGAGATATTCTGGTTCACTAAACTTTCTCATCAATTCAGCATTGCACAGAAATCTCTTTTTGTGGGGACTTTTCAACTGGATGTTCCTGAAATGTTGACTCTTTTTTTCCTCTGTAAGTACTAGGTAAACTTGACCTGGGGTCTTTTTTGTTGTTGTTGTTGTGCCGGGGATCGAACTCAGAGTCCTTGTGCTTGCAAGGCCAGCGCTCTAACCACTGAGCTAAATCCCCAGCAAGGTAAACTTGAGCTGATTAACCGAGGCTTCTCTGAAGGAAATGAGCAACAGTGACTAGATGACTGTCGATTGGCAGATGGCTTTTCCCAGGCGATTAAAAAGGTGTGTTGAAGTTAGTGCCTTGAGGGGCCATCAGGTCTGCCTGAGGACAGACACCCAGGTGGGAAGTAGGTAAACCCAGTGGGAAAACAGAAACATGTGCTCATAACATTGCAGCACAAGGGATTCCTGGGTCAGTGATCAGAAAGAGTCTATTTCATCAGCATCAAGAACAGTGCTTGGCACATAGCAGGTGCCCAGTGGAAACTGTCGCATGAACAGAGGCTGCCTCACTGATCTGTCCTATACAGATTCCCTCTGTTATTTTGCCCATCATCCATCCATCCCCCTAGCCTTCTCTGCATGTAGTGTTCATGGGTTTACAAGGTGATAAACCATGGACTATGGCAGATTCTACGGCAAGCAAAACATCACCCCGTATGCAGAGTCACCTCTGTGTTTCAGTGGACTGTTAGGAGAAGGACTGAGTGGCAGAATGACTCAAGCACAAATGACACTCTCCTTGCTAGGCCTCGGCTATGCTTTGTTCCCAGATGTCCCTGTTCTGGAAGCTTGGCCTGCAGTGTGATGGTGCCGAGGTGGCGGAGGCTAGCAAGGTGTGGTGCTGCACGCCTGTCATCGAGCACTCTGGGAGGCTAAGGCAGGAGGGTCACAAGTCTGAGGCCAGCCTGTACAGCTCAGTAATTTAGCAAGACCCTGTCTCAAAAATAAAAAATAAAAATAAAGGACTGGGAATGTAGCTCAATGCAAAGACCCTGGGTTCAATCCCCACTACTACTACAAAAAAACAAAACAAAAAACAAAAAAAGGGATGGGGTCCAATGAAAAGTAATTAGGTCACAAGAGCCCCGCCCTCATGGAGGGACTCAGCCTGGTCTTGCAGAACAGGATTGCCTCTGACAGGTGCGGGGTAGTTCTTTCAAGAGTGGGCAGTTATATTTTCTAACAAATCACACCTGGCACCTCCTGTCTCTTGCATCCTGTCTTGCCATATGTTCTCTCTCTCTCATAAACACACATACACACACACCCCTGCCATGTGATGTCATCAATCATGAGGTCCTCACTGGAAGCTGGTGATTATGCTCTTGGAACTCCAAAATTATGAGCTAAATAAATCTCTTTTATTTGCAAACTACCCAGCCTCAGGTATTTTGTTATAACACAAACTGAACCAAGACATTCATCTATTTTTACTACCCTGCAGACTATTTGCCTTTGGTAAATCTTGGTTATGGCCCCCACTGACCCCATCTGTGTGCATCCAAAAGGAAATTTGCATTGTCCTATCAGATGTGGTTTAGGCATTGGTCACCGAGCAGGACACTGGACTAGCTTCACCCAATGATTTCATCTGAAATGGTTTTGTCCTGCTTGTTTCCTTGGTAACCAACCAAACTAAAAGTTCTTCCAATCCTTCTCATTCCTCCTCTTGCTACTTCACATTCTCTGTTTTTTGAACAAGGGGGTGTTCCAAAAGGGTAAATGCGAAGGCCTGTGCCTGCTCCCAGGCTGCAATTCCCTGGATAGCAAGAACGCTTCTATGTGGTGTTCTCAGGCCAAGTGTGGGCCCTCAGAATGCCGTTTAGCGTCAGCTCTGCCCAGCAGAATACATGTCAGCAGCCATTTTCTACCTACCATCCTGCCCCCCTCCAATATTCTCTTGCTGCCTTTCAGAATTAGAAACAACCTCTCCTTTCAGGCATCATTTCAAAGAAAAGAATATAAATCAAGGGCCCAATAAACAACCTGGAAATAATTCCTTTCAGGGAGCAACATGGACAATTCCCTAAAGTTGTAGAGGTGGGTCTATATTCTACTGGATGATCTGGAATTTGAAGGGACCATTCTTACTATTACTAGGTTTGGCTTGTTTTTGTTTCACTTATGCTCAGCTATATGGATTTTTTAATACAAAAGTTTTTGCCCTTACACAGTGATTCTTAGTGCACTCCTCTAATTTGGTGACACAGTCAGGCCTAGACCCCTGCGCACTATGATTTGTAATGTGCTTTTTAAGACTATTCCCGCGCCAAGTCATGACAATACACCAGACTCTCTAGTCATAGTGACTCTTCCTGTTTAGAGGGACTGCGCCTGCAGTTCCAGACGGATATAACTGGGAATATCGCTTGGATTCTGATTCATCCTCACAGTGTTTGTGTGAAAGGGAGAGCAGGAATCACGGTCCCTATCCCACAGGCGGGGAAACAAAGGCACAGGGAGAGGATCTACTCAAAGTCACTCAATAAGTCAGAAAACAGACTGGGAAAGGGCCAGGTAAGATCACCTATGTACTTTTCAGTGCTTATATATATTTTTTAAAAACCAGATTGTCTCTTGAAATAAATGTGTATACTCTGAAGTAATTAAATGCATATAATTTGAGGGTGGAGCTTTCTATGAAGGTTTCAAAGCCCTTGAGCAACTCAGGAACCACAATGTAAGAACCAAAATCACATTAACTTTTTAGTTAAATACGCCTGACTCACAGACAATACCATTATTACAACTCACTGACAACCTGGTTACCAACAAGTAAAGAGGAACATTTGTTCATCCATCCAAGAAATAAACCATGGAACACAGCTCGTTTCCCGGTTTCACGTCTTCTTAACTGTAATACCTAAACACTGCTTCCTTCTACAATACCCCTCCTACCTCTTAGCATGTGATTAGGTGGAGGGGAGGTTGATAAAGTGTGTGTGCATGTGTAGTGTGTGTGAATGTGTCTGTAATAACTAGCTATTTTTAAGGACAATTCTGCCCAGCAGAATATACATGAAAAACTCTAACGTAGTAATTCTTCTACCCTGATTCCTTTTTCTTTCTTTCCTTTTTTTGGTAATTTTAAAATTTCCTGACCTTGATTTAACGCAGTAAGTGATGTTTTATTTCCCACCTTCCATGATGAAGTTAGAGTCAGGGGTGGGTATAGCATCATGAATGGGAAGCACACTCCCTCATGTTTTATCACAGGGATAAGATCACCTGGTGACAGCTGAGCCATCTGAACCAGGGAGTGGCCTGGCATTGCAAGTACTTCCCCCACAGGCTAATATACCGCCCCATTCAATGTCCAGAATCCATTTTTCAGAAACAAACTAGGTTAACAGCAGTCTCCTGCCTCCCAACTCCAGGTCAAGGAAGGCACAAAGAAGACCAACAAATAATACTGAAGTGGTACTTTGGATCCAGGAGACTTTGAGGTACCAGAAGAGGAGTTTTGATGGCCCCATCTGGCAGATGGGAAAAGTGAGGCACCAAGAGACCGAATACTCTCAGTCATGGGTAAAAGGGTACCAGGAATGTAAGGAGGAGACTCTTTTTCCTGGGGAAGGAAGATACTCTACCATCAACATCGAGCACAACTCTCAACACAGAGGCAATCCCAGCTCTTCAGGAACTACGCTAAAGCAGTCAACAATACACTAATTGTCCTCGGAGCTTTGAGCAGATTCCTTCACGGAGGGAATCCTACACTCCAAACTCCAGGGTCCAGCCTTGAGACTGCATCCAGAGCTGGGGACTTAGGCAAGAAGGGCCTGGGCAGGCACATAAGGTAGCTCTGCTTCTTAAGGCAAGGCTGCTGTCTGCCAGGAGTGGGCCTGTCCTAGGAGGCGGCCATCAGACACACTTCCCTTGAAATCACCCTGTAAGGAAGCTTCACGGAGTGGGATGCTGCTGCTTAAGAAAACCAACACCTCCTGGGCTGAGGGCTTCCAATAAATCTAAACAGCATCACCCAATCCATTTCCTGTGCCACTTGGGAGAATAGGGAGAGAGGAAAAAAGAAACAAACTGATAATTTCCCATAGAGTGATTGTCTAACTAAAAAACCTAGGGGGACTCAACTGGAAAACTATGGGAATTAACAGGAAAATTTGCTCAGGTGACTGATGAATACTCAAACATACAAAACCCAATAGTTTTGTGGGTCATTTGTGCACGGCCGGACACTTGGGAAGAGGTGTGCTTTTCTGGACAGCCTCCGGACTTCGTGCAATTGTCGTACTTTGAAAATGGAGGTGAGCCAAAGGGACGCCCCTTAGCTGCTGCAACCAAACGGTCTTCTCGCACACCAATATCAGAATGCCTGGGGCGACCGCTGCCGGGGTGAAGGCGGTCTCCTCTGCCCTCTCCAAGGGTACTGACCCCCTTTCTCCCAGCTCCTCTCCATTCCAACCCAAAAGACACACAGGGAGGTTTGGCCAGGATGGATGTGGGCAAAGATTGTGCCATGTCATCTCCAAACGAAGTTAAGTTTTTAAAAACAAAGGGAGCAGACTGAAAAGTCCTACACGTCTGTCCCCTCACTGTCTCATTGGTCGGAAGCCTCATTGGTGCTGCACCTGGACTGGGGAATCCCCCGGTTTGGTCAAAGTGGCCGGAGGAGGCCTCACTAGGCTGTGTGCCACCGTCTGGCCGGTGCAGGGCGAAGTCATTTTCGGTCGAGGCTGGCGTGTAGCTGGGCCTCGCGCACCATGCGGTCAAAGGAGCGCGTGTTGGTCTCCTCGCGCACCTTCTCGCGCACGTGGAAGGAGGCCCGGGCTGTGGAGCGCGCGCTCTCCAACGCACTCCGCCGTTCCCGCGACAGCTGTTCGCTGCGCTCCAGCTTGCGCCCGATGGCCTGCAGCAGCTCCCGCCGGCGGCAGTCTTCGTCCCTCTCCACCTTCTCTTTGTTGGCGCGCTGGGCCCGCTCCTTCTCCAGCCGGGTCTGGCCCACGCGCCGCGCCTTCTGCTGCACCGTCTCTTCGGCCACCTGCGCCGCGTGCTGCAGCCGTCGTTCCCCGGCCCGCGCCAGCGCCTCTAAGTGCGCCTGATGCTCCCGCTCTTTGCGCTCTGCGGCCTCTTTGGCCCGCCGACCCTGCAGCTCCTCCCGCCGGGCCCGCTCCCGCAGCTCCCGGGTGCGCTGCTCCACCAACTGCTCGTAGTTCTCCTGAGCGCGGCCCAAGCTGGCCTCCAGGGAACTCCGCAGACCCTCTCGCTCCTGCTGCTGCTGCCGGGCTCGGCCCCGCAGCAGCGCCTCGTGGCGCGCCCGCTCCGCGCGGCTTAGCTCCCGCTTCTCGCGCTGCAGCTGGCCCTCCTGCCGCTGCTTGGCGCGGGCCGCGCGCTGGGCACGCTCCCTGCGCACCTGCTCGGCCCGCTCGCGCCCTTCCTGCAGGCCCTCTTCCCGCTGCTTCAGGTTCTGCTCCTGCTGCAGCTTGCGCAGCCGGTCCTCCCGGGCGACGCGCTCCGCCCGCTCCTGCCGCAGCAGGCCCTGGCGCTCGGCCAGCTCCCGCCGCCGCTCCTCGCTGCGCTCGCACTGCTGCTGCCTCCGCCGCGCGACCTCGCGCTCCTCGCGGCCCCGACGGCCGCGCCGCTCCTCCACCTGCGCGGCCCAGGCCCGGCGGCCCTGCTCCAGGGCGCGCTGTTTCTCGCGCTCTTCGCGCTCCCGCCGCTGCTCGGCGCGCACGCGCTGCTGCTCCCACTGGCCGTGGGCGGCGGCGCGCTGCTCCAGCAACAGGCGCTCCTCCTGGTGCCGCGCCAGCATCAGCGCCGCGATCTTCCGGTCGCGCTCGGGCACCCCGCGCAGGCCGCGCTCGGCTCGCACTTGGCGCACGATGCGCTCCACGTGCTGAGCGGTCTGCGGCGAGTGGCTCAGGTCGCCGAGGCTGAAGCTGCGGCCTGTGAGCGGCGCCAGGACCAGGGCGGAAGGTCGGCCCAGAGGGTTGGGGGCCGAGGACGCCGACCCCGCCGGGCAGCTGTACCTGGCCGCGCCCCGCGGCGGCCAGCGAAGCTCCCGAAGGCTCTCCCCGCTGTAGGACGACGACGACGCCCCAGATTCCGAGCTGTGGGCACCGTCACGCTGCCGCGACAGTGAGTCCAGCGAGTGGCTCTTCCTGCCTGTCCGGGAGCGCGCGGGTGGAGGGTGCGTCCGGGCCGAGGAGGGGCCGGGAGAGGCCTTGCGAGCCGCGGGCGAGGCGGGGAGGCTGGCGCTGCTACAGCTGCTGCTGCTGCCGGCGCTCAGGGCCGAGGCCGAGGTCGAGGTGGTGGTCGCGGCCGCGGGGCCCAGCGGCGTGAAGAGGCGCCGCTTCTCCTCGCGCACGATGCGCTCGCGCTCGGCGCGGCACTGCTGCAGCTTGGCGCGCCGCTCCGCCTCGTAGGCCTCGTACAGGCCGGTGGCCACCCGCATGGAGCGGCCCGGGGCCTCGCGCACCAGGTCCGCCAGCGCGCGCGGCAGCAGCTCCACGGGCTTGACCGCGCAGCGGGCGCAGGCCTCCAGCGAGCGAGGGCTGGTCAGCACGTAGCGGCTGCCCTCCGCCTCGGGACAGTCGAAGTTGAAGAGGTCGAGGTGCAGCAGCGGGGACTGCTCGCGACGCCCGCCTTCTGCTGCGCAAGGGGCTTCGGCCTTGCGGGGCGCCGGCGCCGAGGCGGAGGCCGAGGCCGAGGAGGCCCCGGGCTGCTGGGCGCCCTGGGCGTCGTCGGGGGGCACGGACGCCGTGGCTCCGTCCCCTCCTGAGCCGCCGAGCTCGGCCCCTTGTTTCTCCTCCTCAGGCACCGGGTCCACCATGGCTGAGCCTTGTCCTTTGTTGGTGCCTCTGCGGATGACAAGGAGAGACACAGAGGAATGCATTTGAGAGCTATTCCGCCTTCTTTTCCACACCTACCCCCACCCCCATTTAATCTGCTTTCGGATTAGACCTGGAGGAACGCGAATCGTAAAACCTTTGCCCTGAAAACTCAGGCAGGGCGCCGGGGTGGAGGGAGGATGCTGGCGCTTAAAGAAGAGCCTTAATCTCGCTCAGCCCCGGAATTCGGGGCCTGTGGCGAGGCTCCCCTGGCGCCTGGCCCGCGACATGTATCCCATTCCTGCTGCAAATTAAAATAAAAAATCGAGGTGCATGCAAGCAGCAGCCAGCGGGGGAGGCGCTAGCGGATTCCCGGGAGGATTAGCGTATTCTGTTTGTAGCTGAGGCGGGCTGCCGGGCTGCAGCTTTGCAGGAACAAAAAAAAGGAGGCGGGGGTGGGGGGGCGCTGTACGTCCCAGAGTGGATGCTGCAGCATCCCATATGCCTGGGGACGAGGTTTATGCTTGATTTCTCACTGCCAAAGGACACCCGGGCGCAGGGCCTGGGGATGATGGTAGGGCGGAGAGAACTCTCCAAAGCCCCTTCTAGGAGGGGTGACGGATTCTTGCTCCTGCCTTCCAGGCAGGGCTTGCTAGGAGCTCTGCCCGCCTCTTCCACTCCCAGCCCCAACCCCCACCGGTTATTTACGGGGGATGCAGAAGATGCCGGGGTCCTCCCAGACGAGCCCAATCTCCTCCAAGTCGGAATGTGCTAAAGGTACCATTCACCCCAGTCTGGACTCGGACACCCGCCCCAGATGCCGCCAGTCCCCCCAGCCGCGTTTCGGCAGGGTAGGCTCTTGGGGCGGCAGCGAACCCGGGCGCCCTAGTGCCCACAGCCACTGTCCCCTGGCGGGTTCGCTTACTCTTCGTCCCCGGCTCCGGCTCCGGCTCCGGCCCCTGCCTAGGGCTTTTGTTCGCAGCTCGTCGCTCTCCTTGGCGCCTCTTCAGTCCCCTTGCCGGCTCGGTCGGGTTACTGCCGACTGCCGCCGCGAAAGAAGTCCCTGCCGCCGCCGCCAGCGTCTCTCCATGGGGTCCGCGAGCGGGGCGCGTGCACCCAGATGCTACCTACACGCGGGAGGGGGAGTGCGACACAGTCTACCTAAAATAACGCGACTCTGCCCCCTTCACTCACACTGATTCGTAAAAAAGGAAGCCGGGTTCCATCACTGCTCCATCCATCTCCACCTCTACCGCGGTGAAGGTACCGCGGGTCCTTTGCCTCCCCTAGCGCCTCCTGGTGGACACTTGCAGGTGGTTTGTTTGCTTAGAGGAGGAGGAAGCGGTTAAAATGCAGCATCTCTATGTAGCATTTGTTGACAGTATTTATGTATATACACTATACAAACACACATATATAGACAGATGGAGATGTGGATATAGATATATCACAAAGAAATTGGGACTGCGAGCACAATGACTGAGTAGAATGAAGAAATCGCTCAGCTTATTCTCAAGGGGACCCTGAGAAGCAAGCAAACTCAATGGCGAACAGTTGGGTAAAAATATGGCACCTGATCCAAACTGTGACTTTATTTTTTAAGAAAAACTAAGAATACTTATATAGTTTTGAGGCAGGTAGGACGTATGCGACTTACTAGTTCCCAATAATAAAATTAAAACCAGTTAGTGCCATTTAGAGAGGGTTAGAGTTACGGCCTCCCTGAGCCTTTTCCATTTTGAGTGTCAGTGGCCATAGGAGTGGGATGGGGTATAACATGTAGAGAGCAGAGTGAACTATGCTGTTTAAGATCTTTGACGTTGTCAGGTGGGCTGTGAGGAGAAAATGAAGGGTTTTAAGCAAGGAAATGACTAGATTTGGTTTACATTTCAGGAACATAACTCTAGCAACAATAGGGTGGGTGGGAGCTGAGAGGAGAGGCAGGAAGCCCAGTTAGCTAGATAGCTGCAGTTACCCAAGGCAGGAAGGTTGGGACCAGAGGAAGCAATGGGAGAAGAAGGGGGAAAAATGGTAGGGATATGTGGAAGAAGCAATACTCAAGGATAACTCATCTGTGCGTATGATGACAGCCAAGTGTCAAGGATGAGCGCCTGGAGCAATGAGATAGTCACATGTACCACAACAGAGAGGGGTCCAGGAGGGAGGATTAGCTGGTGTGGGGTCAGGGAAGGACAGGTTGAGTATGACATGGAACTGCTCAACAAGTGGCTGTATAAGTTGCCAGAGGTCTGGACTGGGGCTATAACTTAGAGCCTTATTATATACAAGGTTCCTAAAACTAATAGTATGAGAGATCACCCAGGGAGAAAGGGTGGAACAACAAGAGGCTGCCTGGGCCTCTTGATTGATAGGGTGGCTCAGGGAAAAGGAATCCATGGAGAAGACCAATCAAGAGGCAGGAAAGAGCGGTCCTAAGCCACCAGCAGAGCACGTCAGGAGAATGTGCCCTCATTGCTAAAGGCTGCAGAGGTCCAGGAGGATTTCTTCTGGCATCAAATACCCATCAAAACTGGCAGTTAGGAGTTGGGGATTTGCCTCAGTGGTATAGCACTTGCTTAGCAAGCACAAGGCCCTGAGTTCGATCCCCAGCAACCCCCCCCCCAAAAAAAACCCTAGCAGTTATCTCTCTTTGGTAATATTGGCAAAAACAGCTTTGTGTTATACTGGGAGCAAATGTCGAAGTGCAGGTGGTTGAGGTGCAATGGGAAAATGAGAGTTACTTTAGACATTTGCAGAATAATGTTAAGAACTATGAAGAGTTTGGAATTTTACCTGCTTAGCTACTAATAAGTCAGCCTGCCACTGTCTCACACATGACAGCAGAAGACTCCTTGGTCAGAAACAAAGAACTTTGTTATTCCTGGCACAGAGGCAGCATGAGGCTCATGTTTTTGTTGGCTCTTCTTGATTCACAAGTCTTATGGGTAGACCCTGGTAGATATGGGACATCCAATGGATTTGTGTCACAGATAAATGACCCCAAGCTTAGTAAACCCTAATCTTTTCAACCTTTGCCCCAGAGGGAGGCATTATCTTAATTATCCTGGATAGCAAACAGATCTTCCCTCTGACCTGGAAGGAGACACTGTTATCCAAAGGTGTTCGCTGTACAAGCATCTTTGCCATAGTCCAGAGTAAAACCTTTATAAGCCATGTACAGCCAGGAGTGGTGGTGCAGCTCAGTAATCCCAACAGTCAGGAGGCTGAGGCTGCAGGATCACTGTCGATTTGAGCCCAGCTTGGGTGACATAGTGAGTTCAAGACCTGCCTAAACTACATAGTGAGATTCCATCACAAACAAAAGACATGTAGGATGATGTGAAAAATCGCTCTCCATAGAGAAAATGAAAAATTGGTCACATGGCTAGTTAGAGGTGGGGCTGGGATTTGGACCTGGCTCTGTTGGATCCTGAAATGAAGCTCATGCATTGTATTTCCACGGCTGGCTGGGCATCTGGAGAGAGGTGAATTCAGATGGAGATGAGTGGAATGAGTGAGTGAACAGCCAAGCCTGGTTTTCCCCCTCTTAACGTAGATGGTGTGATTGATCTTAGCCAAAGACTGAGAAGATCCCTCTCTTTACATAGATACCTTTAAATTGCCTCCCTCCAAGATCAGTCATGTCTGTGAAAGAGCAGACATGTTATCTTTGTCTTTCAGTCTTCCTTTAAAAAAAAATTTCTTAAAAATATTTTTATTAGTACATGTTTATGAGACACACTGAATACATTCATTGTGGGAAGCTAATATATATACATATATCACTTCCCTATCCTCTCTGTCCCTCCCTCCATCCCTAGATCCCCTCCCCATCTGCAGAGAGGTCTGCCTCCCTATTTCCCATCATCTGTCTTATTTTGTGCTTTGAATTATTTATGCTTTATGGGGCTGAGTATTTAGCTCAGTGGTTAGATTGCTTGCCTCGCTTGCACAAGGCCCTGAGTCTGATACCCAGCACACACACACACACAAAAATTTATGCTTTAGGTTTTCATATTTAACTTTCTATGTTTGGTTTATTTCACTTAGCATTATGGTCTTAAGGTGCATCCATTTTCCCACAAACAACTCAAATTTATTCTCCTTTATGGCTGAGTAGGTCACATTTGTTAAATAGGGACCATAATACCCGGCTTCTTGTCAGAACTGGAAACAATTATATGCAAAATACCTAAAGTTGGTTCTAAACAAATGTATTGTCAATAGGCAGTGATAAAATACTTAACTGTTTTTGTTTTTTGTTTTTTGGGTTTTTTTGATGAATAAACCTTCTCTTGAAGAGGTCTGGAGCAATATGGAAACATCTGTAATGTTGGGGAAGCCCAGCGAATGTTCTACCCTTGATTAAGCAGTGATTCTTCCTCTTGGGAAGGTCACAGAAGGGAGGGAATGGGAAGCGGACCTGAAATAGGACACCGACCTAGCCGGCCACTGCAGCAGAGCTGGCAGGCAGGCAGGCAGTGGGGTGCTGTTGAGCAGTCGCAATCTCCCACCTCCCATTGCTCAGTGCTCTGGGCTTTCAGGAGCTGGATTTCTCACAGAGGAAGCGCTGGCTTCCTTCAGTTTTAAGTCCTAGCCAGCCGAAGATCCGGGGTGTTAAATCCATTTCATTATGATACCCAGTAAAGAAAGTAGCCTGGTTTGGGAGCACCCATCTCCCTCGAGAGTATGGTAGGAATGTGATGGTGAGGACCACGGGCTTAAGAGTCAGACAGTCTGATTATTTATGACTTCACAAGGCTGCGTGATTTGAGACAATTTTCTTCACCCCTCTGAGCCTCAGTTTCTACACATGGAAGGCACAACATGGAATATTATTTTGCCTTACATAGACCCTTCGAGGTAATGATAATTGTGTGGTACATTCTTAGACTCTTTAATACAATAGCTCATTAATTTAGACCCCCAAAAAAGCATGCAAGGTAGATGTTAATACCTTCATTTAAATTCCTTTTGCACAATGCCACCATCTGCCTCGGCTCTGCAACTTCCACTCATTCTCCCTTCTGAGTACACTCCTATTACAGAATAAAGGCTTTTTTTCACTCTAAAGTTTTACATAACATCTAGGCATGTGTGATGTGGATCTGGTCTGAGCTGTGCAGGAGGCTGAGGTAGGAGAATCCTTTGAGCCAGGAGTTTAAGGCCAGCCTGGACGACACAGTAAGACCCTGTCTTAAAAAAAAAAAAATTGTATCAGGAGTTGATAAGCTATCGTATGTAGGCAAATTCATTGCCTGTTTTTGTAAATTAAGTTTTACTAAAACACACACATACTAATTACTCTACATACTGTCCATCCTGCTTTTGTATAACAATGGCTGACTTAAGTAATTTTGACAGAATCTATATGACTGAAAAGCTTAAACTGTTCATTGTCAGGCTCTTTGTAAAAAAAGTTTCCTAACCTCTGTTCTAATGACCCATAACAGCTTGTGCAGCAGCTGGCTTACTGCTTCACAGCTCCAAATTCACCCTGGAGGTCTTGCTCCAGGAAAAGGTACTTTGAACATTCTCTACTTGAGAGTGAACCAGGAGAAGGCTTGCCAGAAGAGGGAGGTGGAGATGTGTTCCAGCAGGAAAGGGGCTTCTCCTCCCAGTTCCTGGGGCCATGCTGTTGGCCTCTGCAACATGGTTAGTAGCATAAATATGTGGAACATTCTGTGGCTCTCTGCTCCAGCTTGGTGACGTCATGGTCCTGGCCCACTGCTGACTGCCTTTCCGTGCCTTTCTGAAGTGGGCACTGTGTGCTTGGCTCCCTCTCACTGGCTTCAGTCCCCTTGCATCTTTGAAGATGGCTTTCTGCTTGCCCACCAGCTGGAGAGCATCTTTGCCTGGGCAGACTTCATGCCACCCAAATGGGCTTCAGCCTCACCTTCTCCAAGGAGGCCAGGACTCTGGTTTTGAGGAAGAAACCTTCAGAACTCTGTGTGTCTGTATATTTACTCTCTTTTCACAGCTTAATACTTATTTAAATTAACCTTCCTCTAATTACCGTGTAGGTTCTGTCTCCTGATTAGACCCAGACCAAGCTATAGCCCAAATTGTCACCTCTTCCAATTCTTGAGACTAAAGCCTTAAGAATTATTTTGGGCTACAAACCAACAGGAAAAAGAAGTATTTATTAATAGGAAGTGTTTTATTTCATACTTTAATTAAATAATATATGTTCACCAAAGTAGGAAATTAGAAAGTACAAGTGGAAAAAAAAAAAGAGGAAAAATCACCTGAAAAAAATACTCATCCAAAGACTACATCTTGGTGTGTCGGTGGCAGGAAGTTAACAGCTGTGAGAGGCCAGGTCTTTGTCTGTTGCTGCTCATGACTGTTCAGGGCTCGGAACATAGTGGCCCTCGTGCTGAATGCATCACTGAGAAGAAATGGGGCCTAACTAAAGCTGCTTTGCCCACCACATGGGCCATGAAACTGTCTGTATCAAAATATTTTGAACTATTAATCTTCAGCATTAAGTATGTTCAGATGATGCTCGTGTCTGAGACCCTCCCATGGGACAGGAGAGACCAACCTACACTGAACCGTGGAGTTGGCAAGGAACCTAAAAAGAGCCTTACAATTAATCCAGTGGGGTTTTCTCTCACTTCCAGAAGGGCTGCACCATCCTCTTGTCCACAACTACCGAAGAGTCCTTCTTCTGAGCGCTGGGATGAAGCGTTGCAGATCTGCTAGAAGTGGATGGTACCTGGAGCCAAGCTTGTTTTGGGTCTCCCTGCCTCTTTCAGCTACCTCCATCGTACGCCGGCTCAGTGCTGTTGGCCCCTTCCCTCTCCAGAGGGGCTGCTCTGCAGGCCTCTTTCCTACCCACACCCCCACATACCTATATATTCCCTTTTAACCATCCTAACTTCTGCTGTGCACCACTGCTCTGCATGCCTCAGATCCGCCATCTCGAGGTTTATATTTGGAGATTCAGAGATGAGTCATATTCTGTTTCTGGAGATAGTGGTCCTCTGCACATTTCTCTTGGGGATCAGGCATTTGCCATCAGGCTCCTGTTTACCCATCCAGATGTACCAACAAAAAAATGCACTGAAGCTGGGCAACATGGTGGCACACACCTGTAATCTCAGCTCTCCAGAGGCTGAGACAAGAGGATCGCTTTGAGTTTGAGTCCAGCCTGGGCTACATAGTGAGGTCAAGGCCAGCCTAAATTACACAGAGAATAGAAGGAAAAAAAAAAAAGAGTTGGTAAGCGTCATGACAGAGTGCCCCCCAGGCACAGTGTGATTAATGCATTACTAATTATCTGTACAGAGTTAAATCCCTCAGAGTTAAATCTCCGAGTCCAGCTTTCTTGCTTGATTCTGTTCTTCTGGGACTGCTATAACAGGATGCCACAGACTGGGTGGCTTGACAGAAATGTATTTGTTTATAGTTCTTGAGGCTGGAAGTCCAAGATGTCAGTGGGTTCGATTTCTCTCTCCTTGATTTGCAGATGGCCACCTCTTATTGTGTCCCTAAAAGGTTGTCTCTCTGCCTGTGTCCTAATCTCCTTATCAGGACATCAGTCAGAGTGGAATACAGGCCACACCGATGACCCCATTTTATCTTCAGGGCTACTTCGAAGGCCCCGTCTTCAGTCCCATTCTGACATCTGGGGGTTAGGACTCCCACACAGGAATTTAGAAGAGACACAGCCCAGTCAGAACATTGATACAGTAGAAATAATGATTCCTGGCTATCTTCAGTCATCCAAATATTAATGGAGTGACTACTGTATGCCAGTCACTGGGATTATAGGGCTGGAGCCCCTCAGCATGGGGGCTGTAATGGAGGAATCGATTATAAATCGACCATCGACCTTCTAAATTCTGGGAAGGCCAGGGCCTGCTGAGAGGGCACCTAATCAGGCGAGGACTATGGCCTGGACTAAGGCAGTAGAGTGAGGACAGAACATAGGAAAAAAATGTAAAGATGTTTATGAGGGAGAGGAACACAATGGTGAGGGATGACCAACTGTAGAGTCTAAACTCCTGCAGTTCTGCCTTGCGGTGGGATGGAGGGGCAGCTCCTGCTGTTTGCTGAGTTGGGAAATGGAGGAGGCGGGGAGACCAAGATGATCCGCCGGGTATCTAACCAGTGGTTAAAAGTGTGAGTCTCGGCGTCTGTAGACCTGAGTTGAGTTCAAATCCCAGCTTGTCCAGGTGCTGCTTGTGGATCCAGAGAGTCGTTTAGCTTCTCTGAACTGCCCTCAGTAGCTATAAAACGCTTCTCATACAGCTTCCTTATAAGTGTGTTCCTGAATGTTTAGTGAGAGTGAACGTGTTCTGCACGTAGCACGGTGTACCCATGTACCTGGCACAATGATGGAAGGTCATTATCATTGTTACTAAATTTGGAAGAAGTGAGCCAATCCAAGCTTTCTTTTGGGTGGTTTCCTGTGTTCTTAATAGAGTGTGCCTGTAACTCGAATTTCAGTCCTTCCCCTCCATTTCTAAACACTGCCTCTTATTTTTTCATTAGTCGCTGGAAATCAGAGGATTTCCCTGATGCGCAGCCCACTGATAAATTGGATAGGAGGCAGGGTTTTCTTCAGGATGGCAAATTTTGAGACGAGCACTCAATGCGCACTCTTCACTCCTACCTCCAGGTGGCGCCCTTTCTCTGCTCACCCACCTGGAGTTGTAGTGTAAATCCTCTAAAGTGAGAAACCAAACCTGAAACAGGAAATAAGTCCTTACATCCCAGAGTGCAGAATACACCCCAAGGACAGCTTCACAGGGGCTGGAAGGCCGTGCCTTCCTCCGCCCAGCCATAGGAACTGACTGGTATTTATAATTCTCTAAGGAGGCCACACTCTCATGTGGCATTTGCGTCCACGCTGTCCCGGGCTACTACTTTGCCTGGCTAATTCGTGTGGATTTCAGAGCAGACGTCATCTCCTCGTGCAGCCTTCCTCGATTGGCTTGCCGTATGGGTTGGGCACCTCTCGTACGTCTAATCCTTGGGTGGAGCTCTAGTATAAAGTTTTTAATGTTTTATTACAGAGGACTTCAACCATAAAATAGAATAAATGACCTAATAAATCCTCACAATCTCAGGCTTGCTGAACTGTGCGTGCTCAGTCACTGTGACACTAGTTTACTCACTAGATAGGGACTCTGGGAGGTGGGGATCTGTAGTTTGTTTGTTTGTGACAGGATCTTGCTATGTAGTTCAGGCTGACCTTAAACTCACTATGTAACCAGACATCCCTTTGAACTCGCAGAGATCCTCCTGCCTCAGCCTCCCAGAGTGCTGGGATTACAGGTGTGTGTCACTGTGCCTGGCGAGGACCTATATTTTATATTTTGTTCCCAGTCCCTGTGGCTGACGTATGGTGAGTGTCTGACTTTTCTTTTTTAGTTCTTACAGTAAAAGACACAGTGCCATTAATTGCCCTCAAGATACTCCCCCTTGCTTTGAACATACTTATCTCATTGTTCTTGGCACTTTCTAAAGCAGTTCTGGAGCCCTCTTTCTTGTCCAGTTGCGTTGTCATTGCTGCTTTGAGGCCCTGATCAATTCTTCATGGTCATTTTGACTGTAGGGAAGATCCAGAAGTTGCAGGGTGCCAGTTCTGGTGGATAACGTGATGAGCGTGTTCCGTAATGTTTTCATGAACCTGCCTTTCTGTTGGATGGCGCTCAGCAGCAGCATTCGTACCTTTGATCACACTGCCTAAAGATGCTCATGAAAGAGGATTTCCGGAACTGCTTCAGAAAGTAGCAAGAACCACGGGATAACTGTGCTCTGAGTAAGGGGGTGTGTTTCTGGGGGGTAAATGGCAATGTATCTTTTACTGCAATAAATCTTTTAAATTGAACTATTCCCCATACATTTTTTTTATTTTTACCCAGAACATGTATTGGTACATTGTATACATAATGATCATAATCAACATGGTTATTTTGTACCTGTACATGATACATCTTGGTTCCCCCCTCTTCCCCCCCTTCCCCTCCCCTCCCTTCCATTCACCCACCCCTCCCTATTTGCAACAAGTACCCATACATTTTGAACACCCTTTGTAAATGAGCAATAAAGAGTTGAGGAGCAAATGGAAGCATACTTGGTCCCATTCCTCGATTTACCCTTCCTCCCTCTTCTTCTTTTTGAGGTTCTCCTCATCTATCCCCCAGGTAGCCCTGGGCACTCCTGGGACACAGGCCTGCAGGAGGCTCACTGCGATGCCCTCCTCCACCACAGCTCGGGGTGCTGGGAATGGAATGGGCTGAGGACAGCGTATACACGTTGCCAAATGCAGCTTACTTGCTTGTTTTCTTTGTCTTTTCTTGTGAATGTGCCAAGTTGTTTAATGCCTGTCTCAGTTGCATTCTGAGTTTCAGTTGCATTATGATAGCAGAAGAATTATACTTGCAGAGTGGTTGCACAAATCAAATCAAATACCCGATTTTTTTCCTACATAGTAGGTGTACAATAAATGCTAGTTTCCCTTCCTGTGGGTTTTATGTTGATTTGGGGGAAATGACTTCATCCTTGGTGAGGAATACCTGTTATTCATTATGCAGCTGGAACAATGACAGCATGGACCTTTGGGAAACACTAGTTTCCCCTCCCCAGGCGCAGGAAATGGGACGTCAGCCTTCCGCATATCCAAGCCTGTGGCTGTATCCAACAAGGGAGGCCAGAGTGCCAGGGGGCAAAGGGAGAAGAGGTTGTAGTGTACCTGCCCTGTGCCTTCCCAGTTTGTCCATTCCCCAGTCACTTGTCACCAAGGAAGTTGCCCAAGATGACAGCAGGGAACTGTGTTCCTGCCAAGGAGCCCTTGCCTTCCGCTCAAGAGTATGAACAGGCAAACTCTGACTTTAAAGAACATATTCCAAATACTGACAAATGCATTCAACACGCCACGTTCCTGAGTCCCTGCTGTGTAGGGGCACAGGGCTGGGTACGGGGACTCAGACTTGGCTTCTGCCCTCACAGAACCCACAGTGTGGCTCCTGGATGGGGTGGCGAGAGAGAGGTGCACACTGTAACAGCGCTAACTATGGTTTCATTCAGGGCTATGAAGAAAATGTGTGGGCTCTGATAAGAGGGAGTAACGGGAGGATCTAATCTAGTCTGGGGTACTGGCGGGCTTCCCAGAGACACTGACATCGAATCTGAGATTAGTGAAGGACAAACAGGAGTTAGCTGGGCCGAGTAAGCGGGAGAAGAGAGAACACTGGCATTCTTCCAGTCCCTACTTGCTCTCTTTTCCTGTCATATTGTGCGCTGACCCAGGCAGGTGCCATGAAGTTCTATGGGGCCTCACTTTACAAACCTTCTAGCCCAGTCCCTCTGGGGAAGAAACAGTTCTTCTCAGATGGCTGCGGGAACGTCTCCCTGTCACCAAGGAAATTGCCTAAGATGACAGCAGAGAAATGTGTTCCCTCAAGGAGCCCTTGCCTTCTGCTCAAGGGTACAAACAGACAAACTGACTTTAAAGAACAGATTCCCAAGACCGAGAATCTCCGGCATGTTCTGGCCCAGGTTTTGCTGACTCTGTGCTGAGCACAATCCTCTGCCCTGCGGGGCCATCTTTCTTCTCTCCCTGCTCGATGACACTGGGCACTCCCACCGAAGCAGACCTGCCCGCTCTGGCTTGGACGGGGGCACAAAAATGAATTTAACATCAGCCTTGGCCTCTGAGCCCTGAA
>PVJO010022175.1:0-28714 GCA_004026905.1 Hystrix cristata | reverse complement strand
GTAACATCCTTTTGTGATTCAGTTTTCCAACTGATGGGGAGCAACTATTGCAGATAATGTTTCTGCATTTAAACCCATAAGAATTATTGTGAAAGCAAGCGGAACTCATGAGAGACCGGGGGGCTGGAGTCGAAGAACCCTTGCAGTGAAAGGAATCGAGGATTGTCTTTAGAACCCATGCTACCTGAGCAACCAGGTCAAAAAAGCTTCCTCTAATGAAGATCCATCCATTACCATGTCATGCAAGCTCCAGCTGTAGATCACTTTCATGGTCTCCAAAGAAGCTGAGCAGTTATCAGTAACATTCAAAAATCCACTGGAAAGTCATTCATTTCACTTTATGGTCCTAATTAGCCATTTGTATAGTTCTATAATTAAATATGTTCCTTTCTCATCAAGTTTTTCACTTTAGTAATGATACCACTGTGCCACAAACAGGCCCCATGCTGCTGGGTTTGGGACTTATTCATAGCATTTAATTGGTCACCCAGTGGTTAGCCAATAACCCCTTCTATGGGAAGCAACACTCTGAATGCTGTTAATGGGCTGGAGGCACAGTGATTGCCTCCTGGTACCCAGCAGTACTGGGAATAAAGCAATTTCCTCCACTGTGTTGTGTGCCCAATAGCGAATCCTCTCCACTCCAGAAATGCACACTATTTGGTTATAAGTATTTGTGCTGGCTTACTTACCGCTGGGTTGTTAATAGGCAGTGATTCTTCAATGCTCCTTCAGCGAAGTTACAGTCTGCTTGCTGACTGCTAATTAAAACAAGTTTGCTCTCTAAGACTGCGACTAAAAGGTAGCAAGGTCATCTTATTTAATGCAGTAACCTTTTATTTAACGATGTTGATACACTACTCATATGTACACATGTTGTAAACTGACAAGTCTGTTATTGACTGCTTCGAAAGAACCAAATTGTGTCACAGACTCTTCTACTCTCCTTTGAAGTGAAATTGTTAAAAATTCCTGGTTCAAGCCCCCGTTATACAGTTGAAACACAAAGCTTCCTGCAGGATTCTATTTACCGTATTTGGGCTTCTGCAAAGGAAAAGGAAAAAAAAAAAAAGCAATGGTTCTGACAACCAAAACTTTTTAAGTTCTTGAAGTAATACTTAAGCCCTTTCCCTCTGTGTGTGTGTGTGTGTGTGTATTTAATTATAGTTTGATGTATGAAAAGCATTACACAGGCTCCACCTAGAAAGTAAAACAATCAGTAGATGGCACTTCCTAACCACCTGCTTCTAGTCTTCAAAATGGATTCTGGACAACAAAATAAAATAAAAACTAGCGTGGCCAGTAATAAGACAGGCGATTATATTTTTGTGTATATGATGCTCAGATATTTTTATGGCACATCACACAGAGATCTAGGGAAATTACCTACTTTGCTAAATTTTTGATGTGTACTTCTATCTGGGATTGTTGGGATTCACCTCCAGCAATGACAAAGGAAACAGTGTAACACTTTCTATATCACAATATGGATCTTTCTGCTGTAGACAGCTTTCAGAGAGCCAGAAACCTCACACCGAATTAGTTGAGGCTGTCAAAATTTTCCTCCCACGAAGTTAAACCTTAAAAATACAGTGCTATCTCTTGATTATAAAAATTGAAAACTATTTTAAAATCCTCCACTCACTACCTAACAGAGGCATTTCAAAGACAAAATATTGTAACTATGGAAAAAGCAATGTTGTCTCCTGGGGCAAGGTGGCATCACAAGCAATTTGTCTCTGGAGTATAAAGCCAAAGTACATCTAAGAGGGTTTTAATATCAAGAATTGAAATGCTATTTGGCAGCTAGAGTGTCCTACATTATACAGCTGTAAATTGTGTTCATATATAGTTATGATCATGCAGATATAAGTGCATGTGGTCAATAAAGAAAAAACTGATTTTTAAATTCTCTGTAGTGGTAAATCAATATTATTTAACTATTAATCCAATAATAGATCAGCTACTCAATATACACTTAACTATGTAATGATTTAAAAGGTCAACTGATTTTTGCATGCTGATGCTGTACCTGGCGGTTTTACTGAATACATTTATTAGTTCTAAACAGATTTGTGTGTGTGTATGTGTGTGTGTGTGTGCACGTGCACGTGCATGTGCTTGTGTGTGGAGTTTTTAAGGCTTTCTGTGTATAAGATTATGGCATTTGTAAACAGACATATTATTTTACCCCATTTGGATGGTTTCTATTTATTTTTCTTGCCTAAGTACTCTGGGTAAGACTTCCGGTACCATGTTAAATAGAAGTGGGGACAGTTGTTACAATGTCCTACTTTCTAATTTTAGAGGAAGAGCTTTCAGTTTTTCATATTTGTGTTCAATATTTGTTTTTCATAGTTTAAATTTGAGGTAACCTTTCTATCCTTAATTCGTTAGAGATTTTTGTCACAAAGAGATACGGCATTTTGTCAAATGCTTTTACCGCATCGAATAAAGTGATCCTGTATTGCTATTCTTTTTGTTGGTGCGTCGTATCACATTTATTAATTTGTGTACGGTGAAGCACTCTGGCATCCTAGTGATGAATTTCACTTGCTTTTGGTGTCTGATCCTTTCAGTGTGCTGTTGAATTCATTCTGCTACTTTTGCATCTGTGATTGTTAGAGCTATGAGGCTGTAATTCGATTTTACTTTGTAGTGTCTTTGTATGGCTTGATATCAGGTAATGTTGACCTTTTAAATGAGTTTGGAAGTATTGCCTCTTTAATTTTTTGAAGAGTTTGATTTGTGTTAGCTTTTATTTGAATGTTTGGTAGCACACACCAGTAAAGCCATTCTGTTCCAGGTCTTTTCTTTGTTGGGAGGTTTTTGATTACCAACTCAATCTCTCTACCACTGTTGATCTGTTCAGATTTTCTATTTCTTCGTGATTCTGTATACTAACAACTCTCTGTACACTAACAAACAGCTCTCTATACGCTAACAGCTCTCTATACACTAATAACTTTCTGAAAAAAATTAAGAAAATGCCATTTTAAAGAGAATGGAACAAATAAAATAGGAATATATTTAACTAAAGAGGCGAAACAATTGTACAGTGTAAAGTATAAAACTTTGAAAGATGTTAAAAAGACACAGTATACACTAGAAGACTCACATGAGTTAAAATGTCCATACCACCCAAAGTGATTTCAGATACAATACAATCCCTGTAAATCCCAATGGACTTTTTTACTGAAACATGAAATGAAATCCAAAATTTATATGGAAACACAAAGGACTCTACACCAACCCCCTCCAAAAAAATGAAAACAAAAACAAAACGAACAAACAAAAACAACTCTTGAGCAAGTAAAACAAAACTGAAGGCATCATACTTCCTAATTTCAAGATATGTTACAAAGCTATCGAAATTAAAATAATATAGTACTTTTCATGTACTGAATGTCTGTGTTTTCCCTGAACCTATATGTTGAAGTCATGGTTCCCAGTGTGGTGGGATTAAGTGGCACTGTTGAGAGGTTACTAAACCGTGGGAATGGACAATTTATGAATAGATTCAGCGGTCATGAGAAGACACATCAGAAAACTCTCTAGCCAATTTTTGCTCTTTGAGGCCACAATAAGGAGCAGACTATCACTAGACACTGGATCTGCCAATACCTAGACCTTCAGTTTCATTTTGGAGAAATTTAAGACTCCAGAAGTGTGAGAAATACATTTTTGTTGTTTAAGCCATGTGCCCTGGTATTGGAAACATTAAAAATAAAATTTACAATCATCCCCAAAAAAGAATGTAAAAAAATGACTTTTAAATTGATGGTAATATTTTGCATAGAACAAGGAATAAAAGCAGGTACAATTGAAAAATACAGTGTTTATTTTTTATTTTTTATTTTTCCCAAGAACATGTATTGGTACATTGTATACATAATGTTCATAATCAACATGGTTATTTTGTACCTGTACATGATACATCTTGGTTTTCCCCCCTCTTCCCTCCTTCCCATCCCCTCCCTTCCATTCACCCACCCCTCCCTATTTGCAACAAGTGTAGTTACACTTTACCATTTTTTTCCCCTTTCATCTTACTTTTCTTTTAACCTTACAGTGAGTGTTTAAAGTTTTTAAAAGTTATTACAACAAAAGACACATGGCCATCAATCCTCTTCAAAATAGTTCCTCTTGCTTTGGAAACACTTTTACCATTATTCTTCCCACTTTTTGAAGCAGCTTTCTGAAGTCTTTCTAGCGAGTGTCTCTAGCTGTGCTGTGTGGCTGCATGGAGGTCCTGAATTGATTAGTAACACTGACCGTTCATCGTCTTTTTGACTTTGTGGCAGAGGCAGCGGTCACACAATGCCAGATCCAGTGAATAATGTGAAAAGGGACACATCATAATGTCATGAGCCTGCCTTTCCCTTGGATGACAGCGTTTGCCACATTTTTGATCACACCTTTGGATGATTCTCAAGAAAGAAGACTTCTAGAACTGCTTCAGAAAGTGGAAAGAATGATGGGAAAAGTGTGTTCTGAATCAGGGGGAGCACCCTGCGGGGAACTGATGGCAATATATTTTTACTACAGTATTTTTTCATTTAAACACATACTGTATTTTTCAGTCACCCCTTGTATAAGAAAGGATTTCAGCATTCACATAGAATCTGCCAGCAAATTACAATTATAAATAAAACTTGTCTCAGAAAACAAATATTTTATCTGGCTTGTAGGAATGGAAACTCAAAATAATTTACTTAAATTTATGTACCAGTAGTTTCGAGCATTTAATCAGAGGAATGGAGATACTCAAGTAAAACAAAAGAAAACAGCAAATTAAGAGTGCTTTTAAGACACCTTCTGACAATTCTATAATGTTAGATGGAAAGAATTGCTTCCAAAGTAGTAATTGAGGAGGTATGAATATAAGTAAATCTACGTTAGAATAGAAATAAATGAAGTCTGCAGTGGAGATGATAAAAAACAAAGGAGGCTACATTTTTCCAAAATGCCACAAAAGAGTGAGCAATCATTAATAGTGAAGCAAGGAAGACTCTCAAAAGAAGTACGTTTGAAGAGTTTAAAGACCAAATTAAAAATTCTTGACTGTGAAATATTAATAGAGTGGCTAAGATAAAGTAAAGGTAAAATGAGGGAAAAGTGAGTAATAGTAAAATGTGGAGCATTTAATAATTTTAGTTAGAAATTACAGGGGTGGTAATAGCGGGGAGAAACTTCAGGAATGAATCCAAGCATTGACAACATAACTTACGGAGTGTGCTAAAGGAGAATAATTAATGACTGGGAAGAGAGAGGATAAACAAAGAGGTAAGACTCTTTAGAAGGAGACAATGTAAATAATAAGCAAGTTGTTTTGCAGACCGATCTTAACAAAAATATATAAGCATACACATATTTTTACATGTATAGAAATTATATATACATGTTAATTTCTTGGATAAGATTTCCTTATATTATGAATGAATGATTGAAAGTTGGGCAGCGCAGCTCAGAGGTTGCCTAGATCTGCTTGGTCTGATCCTTAAATGCCGGCGCTGTACTTGGGGGCTGACAGGTCTACTGTCGTCTTCTGAAGACTTCTGGGGTCCAGCCTGCCAGCTTCTGATCGTTGTTTCCAAAACATGGAAGACAAAAGTAAAACGATCATTGTCAGGACGCAGAGAAGACTCACAATGAATGTTTTAAAAGCAAGCCGGAAGCATATCAGACACTGGGGGCCATTGATGTCACTAACCACTAGCTGGAAGGTTTTACATAGGATTTTGCTGCAACAAGTGGTGTGAAGTATACAGAACTTAGTGCACCAGTCAGGGTGCAAGACTGCCAGAAAATAGCTGCCTTAATTTTGGCAAACAGAAGAGAAATCACACACTACACAAAAGGAAAAGAAGAAGTGTTCTTTGTGGGAATAAAGAAAAGGCTTTTATTCAGACCAGTTACGATTTTTCTTTTTCCAAGTGGTTGATTTCCAGAACAATTCTAGAAAAGACCCCTAAATAAATATATCTCCTTTCTCACTCCAACACTGGCAAGAAAATTCAACCTCAAAGGCTCACGTAGCCTGTTACTGGATGAATGGACGTTAAACCCTTTAAAAATATAGTTACCACAACCCCAAAGAGCAATACATAAATTCATCCTCGATACTTATATGAACATTGTCCACTTATAAATATTATCTTAAACAATACCAAGATAAATGAACAATAGCCTCCAAAACTAAACAAAAACAATAACAAAAGCAGGTAAAGATACACAGCAGAGGAAGTTGCGAATACCTGTGAACAGTTTTGTGAGGAAGAATTTCCGAAATGGAGTCAGAATAAAGAAACAGATGAAACTGAATGTGCCGGGTGTTTGGGTTTCAGAAATGTGGTACAAGTCTTGTCGAGCAAGTTTTGGTGACTGTTTTCCTACGTCAGTTATGTCCGATTCACATCACCAATGTATCACTGTTGCACAGAAGATTAAGTCTGATCTGTATGGGCAGAATAAGCTGAGTGAGTAGCAAGTATCTCAAACATCATCACAGAATGTTTTTGTAATAACCATATTTTATTTTATGATTTTACTTTAATAATGCACCAGAATGTAATGATAAAGAGGTCAAGCTTCCAAACCTCACATATTAACAGAATGCTTGGATAAGTCTTCCTTTGAACAGATGTTTATTGAATGTTGTTGCTCTAGTTACTCTGCTTGATCATAGGGATTCACAATGGTAAACCAAGGGTATAGGACCTCTGTTCTCATGGAAAGGATTTCCATCTGAGTTATTTACTGCTATTTTCTCACCAAAACAGACCTGGTGCTTAGTAGATACTTAGTAAAGAGTAGTTTTCAGAATGCATCATTCAGGAATCAAGGCAGTAAGTGGCATGGCTTGGGTGCTGAGAGACACTGCACCTATCAGGAACTATTAAAAAATTTTTAAGGATCAGATAAACTTACCTGAAACAAACAGGAGTTGGAGTTAAATCTTTCTCTCTCTCTCTCTCACTCTGTGTGTGTGTGTGTGTGTGTGTGTGTGTGTGCGTGTGTGTGTGTAAGTGTGTTGGGGGATGAGGCAGCAGAGGAGCACTAGTCAGAGGCAGACAGAAAACCTTGAGAAGGCATTGAACTCTCACAGGCCTAAAAGAAGAGGCATATGTCTGAATGTTGAGTGTAGAGGAGACCGTAACAAAAGATTAGACTCAAATGGTAGAAGTATGCCATGTTAGCGTGATTGAACTTTGTAATATTAGAAGGATAAAGTCATTGAAGACATTAAACAGGAGAGAGACACATCCATTTGTGTTTAAAAAAATCTTCTACAGTGAAGATGATGGAACAAATATTCAAATTTTTTTCTGACTATAAATATCTAAAAGTTATGAATAAAAACTAATAAGAATTAATTTATTTCATTTTTGGCAGCTCTAGGGATCAAACAGTAGCCTCGTGTGTGCTGGGCAAGTGCTCTACCACTGAGCTACATCTCCAGCCCTAACAAAAATTCTTTGTCAGTAACATCATTCTATGTTTTTGCAAGAAAAAAATGATGTAGGATAAACAGACTTCAGAGACACAAACCGATACTTGGGATATCCTGAGAGTGACAGAGAGTCGCTATTTTTTCTTAATATTATAAAAACTCTGTTTAACTATGACACTTACATAGGAATGTAAGACTCTGGACTTGAGAAAGGTGGAGACTTAGAGGCAGAATATGTAGTGTTAAGCCCAGGTTCTTGTTGACTAATTCCAGCAGTAGATTTATGGTAGGGTAGTGAGTGCTCCCAGCTGGGTTCAATAGCAAGACTAGAAGCCCTTCTTCTCTTCCCTACATTGCTATATGCCAGTGTCTGGACAACAAATCTTGTAAAGGCGTTCCTTCTGTTTTTCATCCTTCCACCATCTTCCCAGAAGTCTGCCCTTTTCATTCCTAATTGCTTGGATGTGAATCTTTCCTTTCCTTTTCTTGATAAGGTTGGCGAAAGGTTTGTCTATTTTATTTAATCTTTCAAAGAACCGACTCTTCAATTCACTGATTCTTTTTATTGTTTTCTTAGTATCAATTGCATTAATTCCAGCTCCGATGTTTCATAATTTCATCTCTCACATGTGCTTTGAGTTTAATGTGCTCTTATTTTTCTAATAGCTTGAGGTTCAACATTAGGTTGTTTATTTCTGCTTGCTGTTTTTCTCATGTGGGAATTCATCACTATAAATTTTCCTTGTAGCACTGCTTTCATTGCATCCCATAAGTTCCAGTATGTTGTATTGGCATTATCATTTAATTGTAGAAAGTGTCTAATTTATTCTTTAACTTCCTCTGTGACACATTTGTTGTTCAGGACGGTGTTAATTTCTATGTGTGTATGTAGTTATTCTTTCTTCTGCCACTGATTTCCAATTTCATTGCGCTATGGTCTGATAATATGTATGGGATAATGTCAAGTCCTTTGCATTTACTTAAGCATGTTCTAAGAGCTAGTATGTGGTTTATTTTGGAGGTCATCCCATGTGCAGCTGAGAATAATGTGTATTCTGATGTTATGGGGTGATACACTCTGTAAACATCTACTAAGTCCATTTGTTCAAACCTTTGGTTGAGTTCTGATATTTATTTGCTGATTTTTTTGTCTTGTAGATCTACTTGTGACAGTGGGGGTATTGAGGCCCCCATTACAATTGTATTTATGCTTATTTGATTTTTCATGTCTGTTAATATTTGTTTTATATAGTTGGGTGCTCTGGTATTTAGGGCATATATATTTATGATTGTTATCTTGGATTGTTCTCTTAATAAGTATGTAGTGCCCTTCTTTGTCTCTTCTGATAAATCTTGGCTTGAAATTTACTTTGTCTGCAAATATAATAGCTACCCCTGCTTTTTCCTGGGTTCCTGTCACATGGAGTATTGTTTTCCATTCTTTGACTTTCAGTCTATGAATTTATTTTTGAGTTAAGTATGTTTCTTATATGTAGCATATTGTTGGATCTTGCTTCTTGATCCATTCTGCTAGTCTATTTCTTTTGATTGATCAATTGAGGCCATTTACATTGATGCTTATAATTGATATGTATTGACTTATTCTTGTAATGTTATTTTCCTGTTGTTCGTTCTCTTTCTTTGCCCTCTGTTTAATGATTGCCTTGCCTGGTGAATTCATGCTGTTGGAGTTCGTAGAGTTATAGTGTTCATTATCTCATTCTAAAATGTCCTTCAGAACATTTTGGAATGCTGGTTTGGTGGTCATGAATTTCTTCAGGTGTTTTTTCATCATGGCAGGGTCTTATTTCTCCATCAAATTTGATAGTTTTGCAGGGTACATCAGTCTGAGTTGGAGGTCGTTTTCTCTTAGGGCTTGAAATTCTTCAATCCAAGTTCTCCTTGACTTAAGGGTTTGTGATGAGAAGTCTGCTTTCATTCTGATGCGCTTTCTTTTATAGGTGATTTGTTTCTTTTTTCTGAAGGCTTTTGATATTTTGTTCTTTTGGTGAATTTCTAGAATTATAATTATCATATGTCTTGGAGTAGTTTTTGTGATTATACCTAATTGGAGTTGTATATGCCTCACTTAACGATATGTCAAATTCTTTTTCTATGTTCCGGAAGCTTTTTGTCATCATTTATATAAATAGGTTTTTTATGACCTTTGTGCTATCTTCTGATTTTTCATTGATTCTAATCATTCTTATGTTACTCTTCTTTGCTTCATCTAGCAGCTCTTGGATTGATTTTTCATGGTCCCATGCTATTTTTTTTTTTTTGTGTGTGTGTGTGTGTGTGCTGGGGATTGAACTCAGGGCCTTGTGCTTGTGAGGCAAGCACTCTAACCGCTGAGCTAAATCCCCAGCCCTCCATGCTATTTTTAAGAAGTCTTTCTTTCATGACCTGTAACCACAAACCTGTTACCTAGATCTAATATTCGGTCCTCACATTGGTTGATTCTGCTGTGTATACTTTCAATAGAATTTTGAATCTCCTGAATATCTGTTTCAATCTGTTTCATGGATTCCATTTCTTTCCTGTGTTTGTTGGGCATTCATGGTTTCCCACATTTTCCTAAGCTCCTTTTTTTTTTTTATCATCTGTATCTACTCTAGATTCATGAACTATACCTTTCATTATGGTCATTATCTCTTTAGTTATCTAACAGATTATTTCCAATTTGTTTTTGTAATAGGGGATTCAATATCCCACTGTCACAAATCAACAGATCAACTAGACAAAAAGTCAACAGGGAAATATCAGAACTAAACCAAACTATTGAACAAATGGACCTAGTAGATGTATACAGAGTTTTCCATCTCACAGCATCAGAATACACATTCTTCTCAGCTGCACATGGGACTTTCTCCAAAATAGACCACATACTAGCTCATACAACATGCTTAAGTAAATGCAAAGGAATCAAAATTATCCCATGCATACTATCAGACCATAGAGCATTGAAACTGGAAATAAATAGCAAAAGGAACCACAAAAACTTCATAAACACATGGAAATTAAATGGCACCCTCCTGAACAATCAATGGGTCACAGATGAAATTAAAGAAGGAATTAGACAGCTTCTACAATTCAATGATAATGCCAATACAACCCACTGAAATTTGTGGGGCACAATGAAAGCAATCCTACAAGGGAAAGCATTGAACTCCCATATCAGAAAAACAGAGCAAACTCAAATAAACAACCTAATGTTGAACCCCAAGCTTCTAGAAAATGAAGAGCAAGTCCAACCCAAAGCTCATATGAGGGAGGATGTTATAAAGATCAGAGCTGAAATTAATGCAATTGAAACTAAGAAAACAATACAAAGAATCAATAAATCAAAGAGTTGGTTCTTTGAAAAATTAAATAAAATTGACAAATCCTTAGCCAAACTTATGAAAAAAGAGAAAAAAAAAGACTCAAATTCATACAATTAGGAATGAAAAGGGTGAAATCACAACAGATCCTGTAGGAATCCAGAAGATTATCAATACCTACTTTGAGAACTTGCATTGCAAGAAGATCAAAAATACAGAAGAAAATAGATAGATTCCTAGATACATATGAATTACCAAAACTGAATCAAGAAGATATAAAAATTCTAAATAACCTAGTATCAGCCACTGAAATTGAAGAAGTAATTAAAAACATACCAACAAAGAAAAGCTTAGGTCCTGACAGATTCATTGCTGAATTCTACAAGAAATTTAGAGAAGATTTAACACCACTAATTCTCAAATGCTTTAATGAAATTGAAAAGGAAGTAATACTCCCAAATTACTTCCTGGAAGCAAGCATTACCCAGATACCAAAGCCAGAGAAGGATCCAATGAAAAAACAGAACTACAGGGTAATCTTATTAATGAATATATATGCAAAAGTCCTCAATAAGGTACTGGCAAACAGAATGCAACAAATCATCAGGAAGTTTATACACTATGACCAAGTGGGATTGATCCCAGGGATGCAGGGATGGTTCAACATACACAAATCAATAAATGTGACACACCATATTAACAGAGTCAAAGACAAAAACTATATGATCATCTCCATAGATGCAGAAAAAGCATATGACAAGGCCCAACATCTATTCATGATAAAAACCCTGCAGAAAATTGGAATAAATAGTCTTTATCTCAATCTGATAAAAGCCATCCAGGACAAACTAACAACTGACATCATACTAAATGGTCAAAAATTGAAAACTTTTGGTCTACAATCAGGAACAGGATAAGGATGTCTACTATCACCACTCTTATTTAATATAGCTCTGGAAACATTAGCCAGAGCAATTAGACAAGAGAAAGAAGTAAAAAGAATAAGGATCTGAAAGAAAGAGATTAAATTATCATTATTTGTGGATGACATGATACTCTACATAGAAGGCCCCGAAAATGTTACCAAAAGACTTCTAGATTTAATAACCAAATTCAGTAACATAGTTGGATATAAAGTCAACAATCAAAAATCAGTAGCATTCCTGTTCAAAAATAATAAACTCACCAAGCGAGAAGTCAGGGAAACCTCATCTTTCACAAGAGTAGCAAGAAAAAGTAAATACTTAGCAATCAATCTAATGAAGGATGTTAAAGACCCTTTCATTGAAACCAAGATACTCTGAAAAAGGAGAAGCAAAAAGAATATCAGAAAATAGAAAGATATTCTTTGTTCTTGGGTAGGGAGAAGTGATATACTGAAAATGGTCATACTTTCATAATTGTTATACATATTTAATGCAATCCCGATCAAAATACCAATAGCATACCTCACAGAATTAGAGAAATTCATTTTGAACCAGAAGAGATTTAGAATAACAAAAGAAATTCTGGCAACAAAGACAAAGCAGGGGCATTAAAATCCCTGACCTGAAATTATATTACAAAGTTGCTGCAATAAAAACAGCATGATACTGGCTAAATAAATAAATAAAGTAGACCTGAGCAGAAATAGCTCCAAAGACATTCAGCCACTCAGCTACCTTACCTCTGACAAAGGGGCCAAACATCTTCATTGGAAAAAAAGATAGCCTCTTTAGTAAATGGTGCTGGGAAAATTGGCTTTTCACATCCTGAAGATTAAACCTAGACCTGTATCTCTCACAATACACTAAACTAAATCAAATGAATCAGAGATCTAAATATTAATACAAAAACTCTAAATCTGCTGGAAGATAAAATACATAGAACTGGTATAATACTATGGAAGAAAATATGTATCTGGACAGTATGGGCAGAAGAAATTTAGATTGAAAATTTCAATCTTGATGTCTTTTTTTAATACTTATTCTCCATTTTAACAGAATATTGATCCACTGAGAACAATACATGTAAGTTTATGACTGGATAGTTCCTTTTCAAATAATGTAGGTTTAGGCATGCAATATATATATACAGATAATGAAAATGTTATGTTACTGTGCGATGATAAAGTAATTTATTGTCTTGCATGCCTTTTATTCTTTAAATGAGTTATAGTAGAAACAAAGGAAGTCAGTGTTCACTTGTTCCTTTTCCTACTGTTCAGTAGCTGGAATTTCTAATGATATTTATCGTTACTTAAAACATATTGAAATCTACAACATTTTCATCAACATATGTTGAATACAACATATTCATGAAAGCAAAAAACATATTTTTTGCTTTCATGAATATTAAAAAAAAGATTCTAAAAGCTCTTGAGAGTAGTGGCAGATAGTCCTGTCTGGTACTGCTTGAGTTGATGCATTCCACTTATACAGTATTTATAAATTGTACTGAATTTAGGGAGCTAAAGGCTATTGGAGACTTAGGTTTTCCTCTTAAAATTCATCTTTGCTTTTTACAATAACCATGTAACATTTTCACATGATCTGATAAAATTATAATGTAAAATTATAATTTGGAAATGAATGATTAACTACATAGTGCTGAAACAAAACCAGTGAAGAGGAGCAGAACACCAAGATTGGCAAGAAATATTATAGGAAGTTGAAGAGAGTAGTAAAATATTTTTTTCTTTCTAATTTATGGTTTAAAGCATATTTCAACCAAAAATAATGTAGGCTCAAATAATCTGAATGTTAGATTCAAATCTAGATTAGGCAGCAGAAGTGTTTAGTCTCTAATTTCAAATTTTCTAAGACTTTTTATTCATTTTTGAGTTCATAATTGAAGTACGATAAATCATTGAAGCAAATCTTGGTTATGGGATGGACATACTCTGCACTGCCAAGGTCTCCATAGTTCCTTGGTGAAGGCGAATGTTGTTTCTTATCTCTTTCATTCTCTCTTGCCTCTCAATCTCTTCCAAAGAGGCAATACACATAGGTGTATTATTTTTTCAAAATTAACTAATAATAATTTAAAATCGAATGGTGGGCAATAGATTTAGAGGTAAACTACTTCCTCTAAATTGTTCAAGATGATAATTTAGGTTAATACCAAGATCTTGCATTATCAGTGCATTATTGCAGAAAACTTTGACTTTCTGCAAAGTTATATCCATAAGTACCTCTCAAGTAACATGGGATGCAAATGAATTCAATCCTTCTTTTTTTTCAGGCTATTAGCATTTACTCCCCAAGGGACAAGTTGAAAAAAATACTCTTTGATTTATATTCCTTCATCAATATGTACAGATATTTCCTCTAATTTTTAAAAAATTTCTCAAATTTAAGTAACTCAGGATAAATAAAAGATAACTGATTAATTTTGATAAAATCTTCATGAAGTAGGTAAAGACATAGTTGACATTAATGAGCTTGATGTAGGTCTTAGATAAAAACACGTCAAGAAATCATGTCATTTAATTTCTATTACTCATTATGCAATTGATGTTCCCAAATATACACCATTTTAATACCATATAATGCTGTAGTAATATTCATAAGTTCTTGAGCCAGGAAACTAATTGGCTCAAATATACTATAGGTTTTGCATGTGCGAGGCTTCTGTTTTCCACCTGAAATGGTCACCTGCAGATGATCAATGTACATTACCATAAAGGGCTACATCATCTTCAGAGTTTTACTCAAATCTGTTCAGCCTCCTCTCCTTTTTCATATGATGGCACTTCCCTTAAAGTCCCATCAGAAACATGTCCTCCTGCTTCCTTTCACCATTCTATTTGAAGGCATGCTGGCTGTATAAGGGTTTGTCTAGGTCTTCACTGCAAAGCAGACCTCAGATGCCTACTGTTTCCCAGGCGATGCCTGCCACAGAGCCGGAGAAGCCAAGTGGGTGCAGAGCTCTTGAGGGACGCGCCAACAGGTAAGCAGTGCCTGAGGCTGTTAAATACGGGGCATGATCAAAAAATGTGATGTATGCCTAAATTAAAAAAAAAATTATTACAGTAAAACACACTTTGCCATTGATTCCTTTTAAAATGACCCCCCCTTACTTCAAACACAGTTATCCCACCATCCTGCCACTTCTGAAGCAGTTCTGGAAGTCTTTTCTCATGAAGGTCTTAAATTGCCCTGTGGTGGCTGAGTTGATATCCTGAACTGACTGAAGATTGTCCTGAATTGTTTATTTTCTGTGGTGATTGTGAATTTGAGGAAGAGCCAGAAGTCACATAACGTCAAGTCCAGGGCGTAAGGTGGTTGAAGATACACTGTAGTGGTTTTATGAGCCTGCAATTCTGTTAGATGTCATTCAGCAGCATTTAACATATTTTTGATCAGCAGCATTCATTGAACTTTTGATCACACTTTATAACGACACTCACATAAAGGGCTTATGGGACTGCTTTAGAAAGTGGCAACTCTATGAAGGGAAGTGATAAATGTGTTTGAAGCAATGGGGGAGGTATTTTGAGGAGAGTTAATGACAGTGTGTCTCTTACAGTAATACTTTTTAAAAAATTTGAACAGTCACTGTATTTTTGATCACCTCTTGTATTTTATTAGTGCAACCACATTTCTTCAAAATATTTTAGAGCCATAGTCTTCTGAAATAAAAATGTGCAAACTTAAATTATTTTATATAGATTATTTTTAGAAATAAAGTAATCACAATTTTGCTTACAAAGAGAACCTGGAAGAAGAAAATGAATACAGTGGTCCAGGCTCATTCTTATTCTTTTCCCTTCTTAGAAACTCATGGTTTGCCTGTGACAATAGTGTAACTAAAATGATGTGTAAGATTCAGAAAATTAATTAATACAATGTTCTTTCAAAAATAACAGCAAGCAGTTCTCTTGAAAGAAATACACTTCCTGAGGTCAGATGTGGAAAACCACAGATGAAATGAAATATCATTAAAATATTTGATGATATATAGAAATAAATACAGCAATCAGTGTTGAATATCTTCCCTGGATCCTGAGGACTTTAGGATCTTCAGTGTTTCTGAAGAGATCATGAAGGTAAAGATCTCATTTCATTCCTTTCAAGCTTTTGCGAATTCATTGTGGGTTCCACTGGTATAGGCTTTTGGATGTATTTCGCCTTATAAGACTTGAAATACTTTGTCTTTATAAAAAAAGACCAGTTACTTAATGCAGCTTCAGTTCTAGAAAGCATAGAAGAAAATAGTAGGAAAACAATAACCTCCTCCCACTCCACACACATAAACATCAGTAAGAGACTCACTCACTTGACCTAAGGTCAAGTCACACAAAGTCTGTTGTTGCTTAAGATGTTAGAATGAGTGTTTTGCTGCTAATAGTTTTACCTAATAGTTTCAGGATGAACGTTTACTGTGAGCAACTCTGCATCTGTGAGGAACAATTGTGGCCCAAGTCATGTTGGTACAAGAACACATTAAGCCAAGAACTGTGCTTTGCACAGAAAAACTGAAGAGAATAATGAATAAAAGAACAAGAACAGACCAATAATGAATACAAAGACTGAATAAGTAACCAAAAACTTCCCAAAATATTTCTCAAACAACTAAAAGTAGAACAGTAGTATTATCCAGCTGTCCCACTACCAAGTATATATCCAAAGGATTTGAGCTCAGTACATTGAAGAAATATCTTCACTTCCATGTTTACTGCAGCACAATGAACTATATACAAAACAAGAAATCAATTGAAGTATCGATTGATGGATGAATAAATATGAGAAATATGGTACATACGCATTATGGACCATTACTTACCAAAAAAAAAATCTTGTCATTTGTGGCTACAGAGATGAATCTGGAAGACATGCTATATGAAATAAGCCAGGCACAGAAACAAAAATACAGTATCATGTTTTCATTTGTACATGGAAGCTAAAACTGTTGCTTTCATAGATGTAGAGAGTAGAATAGTGATCAGTAAAAGACAGGAAAGGTGAAAGGAGGAGGGAAAGTTATGAGAAGTGATACAAAAATACAGCTAGATGAGAGATACACTAGGGCAGTGAGGACATAGTGACAGGAACACTCAGCTGCACTAGGATGATTATAGTTTAGAAAATAATATATCGTCTCAAAATAACTAGAAAAGAAAAAAAAAACTAGAAAAGAGGAGTGAGTATTCCAACATAAAATGATGGTAAATGTTGAGGAGATAAAAATTATCTAACAAATTTATTGATTATAACATATTGTCCACATGCACTGAATTATCACACTTTACTTCATAAATACTAATGATGATTATGTGACAATTAAAAAAAATCTTCTGACAAAGAAAAGTCCAGAAGAACATAGCTTCACTATTGCATTCAGTCCAACATTTAAGATCAACTGACGCTAATCCTACTCAAACTCTCTCAAAAAGTCAGAGAGCCTGGGGATGGTGGCGCACGCCCGTAGTTCCGGGTACTCCGTGGCTGAGGCGGGAGGATCGCTTGAGTCCGGCAGGTCTGGGCTGCAGCGTGCTATGCCAATCAGGTATCCGCAGTAAGTGCGGCATAGATATGGTAACATCCCGGAGGAGGGACGACCAGGTTCCCTAAGGAGGGTTGAAAGGGCTCAGGTCAGAAACGGAGTACGTCAAAAAAATGAAGAGGAAGAGACACTTTCAAAGTCATTTTATGAGGTGAGTACTGTTCTCATATGAAAACTAGATAATAAGTCTACAAGAAAATAAAATACCAGGTTATTATTTGGTGAACACAGATGCAAAAATCTTACAACACACATGAAAATCAAATTCAATGGCACATTAATAAAGAATTATACTCCAACAAATTGGAGAATCTTGGAGAAATGGACAGATTCCTAGACACACATGAATTACCAAAACTGAACCAAGAAGATAGAAAAACTCTGAACAATCCAATAATGAGACATGAAATTGAGGCAGTAATTAAAAAAAAAAAAAAACAAAAAAACCAAAACTACCAAGACCTGATCAACTCACCACTGAATTCTACAAAAATTAGAGAATATAGTGCCAATACTCCTTAAACACTTTAATAAAATTAAAAGGGAAGGAGTATTTTCAAACTAATTCCTGTAATCTAGCATTACCCTGATTCCAAAACTAGACATGGACCCCACTGAAAAAGAAAACTACAGAGCACTTTCTTCAACGGACATAGGTGCAAAAATTCTCAGCAAGATACTGGCAAACAAAATGTAGCATCAAAAAGATCATACATCATTACCAAGTAGGTTTTATTCTGGTGACACAGGGATGGTTCAACGTATGGAAATCAATATATATTATACTTTACATAAACACGAGCAAAGACAAAAATTGCACGATCATTTTAATAGATGGGGAAAACGCTTTTGACAAAATCCAACATCCTGTCATGATAAAAAAACTGATAAAAATAAGTATGGGAAGCTCTTACCTCAATCTGATAAACCCCGTTCATGATAAACCAGGGGCCAACTTCAGATACAATGGGGAAAAACTGAAAGATTTGCCTCAAAAATCAGAAACAAAATTGTTCACTATCACCACTCCTGTTCAAAACAGTGCTCAAAATTTTAGCCAGAGACATCAGGGAATAGAAAGAAATAAAAGGAAAATGTATAGGAAAGAAGTTAAATTGTTATTGGCAAATGACATGATCCTTTACATAGATTCTAGCAAAGGAGTCCTAGATTTAATTGACAAATTCACTAGTGCAGCAGGATACAAAATCAGACACAAAAAATCATTAGTGTTCACTTACACAAAAAATGAACTCACTGAAAAACAAATTAGGAAAACAATACCATTCATAATAGTAGTATCAAGAATATTAAACACCTAGGATGTGACCTAATCAAGGACATGAAATATCTCTGCAAGGAAAACTACAGTACTCTGAAAAAAGAAACTGAAGAGGACATCAGAAAATGAAAAGATACCGTATGTTTCTGGATAATGAGAACAAATATTGTTAAAATCATCATAATTCAAAACTTTTATATAAATTTAATGCAGTTCCAATTGAAATACCAACAGCATTCCTCACTATAAACTGGCTCTACACATTCAGAAAATTAAAGCTAGATCCACATCACTGACTGTATCCTAAACTAAATCAAAATGGATCAAAGATCTAAATATTGAAACAAAACTATTGGTTGCAAGGTAAAATAGGTAAAACTCTTGAAGTCATATGTGTGACAACGATTTTCTGAATAGAATTTTAATTGCACAAGAAATAACATCAATAATCAACAAACAACATTAGACCAAATTAAAAAGCATTTGCACAGCAAAGCAAACACCAGAGTTAAGAGGTAGCCTACAGAATGAGAAAAATGTTTTTTCAGCCCCACCTAGGAGGGAAGACTAATATCTACAATATCTAAAGAACTCAAAAAAGTTAAATCCCCAAAATAAAAAAAAAATCCAGTCAAAACATGGGCAACTGAAATTCTTAAACACATTTCAGAAGTACAAAGATTCCATATACAAATGAAAATATGTTCAACAAAGGTGGCCATTAAATGAATGTAAATTAAAATAATCATTCTACCTTACTACAATATTCTAGCTCATTCCAGAAAGAACTGCTATAATAAAGAAGTCAAATAATAACAAATGCTGGTGAAGCTGTGGGAAAAAAGGAACTCCTCTACATTGTTGGTGGGAGTGTAAATTAGTACAATCTCTATGGAAATCAGCAAAGAGTTTCCTCGAAAAACTAAAACCAGGAATTCCATTTGACCCAGATAGTCCCCTTCTAGATATCTTTCTGAGTGAGTTAAAAACATCATATTGTAGTGATATATGTGTACCCATGTTTATAGTAGCACAATTCATAATAGCTACATTTTGGGGGAGACCTATATGTCTATCAACAGATTGTTGGATATCAACAGATTGTTGGATAAAGAAAGCAAGGGATTATAACAATATAGTACTATTCTGCTATAAAGAAGGTTAAATTTGAGTCATTCATAGGAAAATTGATGTGCTTCGAGGCCATATTTTAAGTGAAGTAAATCTGACACACAAGCTTAAATGTTGCATGTTTTCTTTTACATGAGAAAACCAAAATATAAATAAATTAAAGAGCAAAACAAAAACTACATAATGGAAAGTGAGGAGACAGATCTTTTGCAAATAGAAAGTAGACTAAGAGATAGAGGGAGGAGGCAGAGATGGGATGAAGGTGATGTGAAAAGATTTAAGGTATGTTATGCACACGTACCAACACCCCAAATGAATGTAATCACATATCACAAACATGTACTAATAAAAATAAAAATTAAAAAAGACCATAAACCATAATCGAGTGGAATTTATCTTTGGGAAGCAAGAATGGTTCAATATGCCCATATCAATTAACTTCATGTAGTGCATTAATAGAATGAGGCATAAAAATTTTAAAATCTTATGATCATATTAATACATGCAGACAAAAGCTTTGGACAAAATTTAACATTTTTCACAATACAAACTCTCAACAGCTTTAGTATAGAAGAAATGTATCTGAATAAAATAAAAGCCCTATACAGGTCCACAGTTAACATCCTATTTAACATTTACTGGAAGCTTTCCCCCAAGATGAGAAACAGACAAAAGTATTCACTATTGCCATATCTATTCAAGATAGCACAGGAAGTCCTAAACTGAGTAATCAAGCAAGAAAAAAATAAAAAACCCTCCAAATCAGAAGAGAAACATCTTTCTGTGTCTTTCTGCAGAAGGCATGACTTGTATAGAAACTATTATGAACTCCACCAGAAAAACTATAAAGTTGCAGGAAAAAAATTGACAAACAAAAATTATATGCATTTCTATATATTTACAGTGAACTATCCCCAAAAGAAATTAGGAAAACAATCCCATTTAAAATATAGTGCAAAGAGTAAAATAGGAAGAAATTTAACCAAAGATGTGAAACAATTGTATACTAAAACTACTATACACTGATAAGAGAAATTAAAGAAGATATAAATAAATAAATGAAACTTGTGTTGGTGAATTGAAAGATTATTGTTAAAATATCCACATTACTTAGAGTAATCTATAGACTCAATACAATATCTATCAAAATTCAAATGGCTCTTTTTACAGAAACAGAAAAAATAATCCTGAATTTTACATGGAATGACAAAATATACCAAATAACCCAAACAATCTTGAGAACAAGCGCTATACTTTCTGAATTCAAACTATGATTACAAAGCTATAATAATCAACATAGTATAATCCTGCCAAAAACCAAACCTGTATCAGTGGAACATATTAGAAAACCCAAACATAAGAAAAAAATTTATGCATGTATTGTCAACTAATCTTTCATAAGGACACTAAGAATACACCGTCAGGAAAGGATAATCACCATTATCAGTAATACTGGGAAAAATGTCTATACACATACAAAGTAAGTATGAATCTTTATCTAATACCATACACAAAACTCAACTGAAAATGGAACAAAGACTTTAGTGTAAAATCCAAAACCATAAAGTTAACGTACAAAACATAAAGGCAAAGCTCTATGACATTGGTCCGGGCAAGAATTTTTAGGCTATAACTTTAAAGCTTTTAGCAGCAAAATTAAAAATAGACAACATTAAATCAAACTAAAAATCTTCTGCATATTAAAAGGAACAATCAACAGAGTGAAGACACAAACTGAGGAATGGAAGAAGGTATTTGGTTAATATCTAATATACAAGAAACTTTATACAAGAACATAAAACAAATAACCCAATTAAAAATAGGGCAAAGAACTTGAATGGTTTTCCAAAGAGAGCCCGCAAAAGCTCAGCAGTTATGTTAAGTGATGCTCCACGTTATTTCATGTTTTTTTGATTCAAAATTTGTTCAAGTCTTATCCTAGAAACTCTTTGTAGAGAAATTATTTTCCTGCATTAATGTATCAACTACTTTAAACGCGACTTCTAATTTACTTTAATAGAGAAGATGGTCAAATAATTTCAGGATAGTATAGTGTTATCGTTTTGCTCCTGAATTTAATCTTATGATTGTAAAATTTTGCTTTTACTTTGGTTTTATCTAAATATAGATTTTACTGCATCATCAGCATTTATCCAACAAATGGTAAATTATAATTTTGATGGAGATTTTAGTGGCAAAAATGTATGTAACGTACTATCAGGCTATCCTATACGCTGGCAACATCTTAGCCATGGTACTTAAATAAACTAGAGAGTGATATTACTAAAGGGCAACATATACACCCTTAGTCCTAACCTCATCCTGATACTCCTCTAAGAAGGAATAACAGTGAAACATTTGATGAATCAGAATGCATGTGGGTGCTGGCATTTACAATCTGGAATGGAGGGATAAGATTATAGTGTATTTGCCTGTTATTCCAAAACAAAGAGTTCAACAAAGAAACGACACATAATACCAAGCTAAGAGAAACTTTGTCATCTGTACCGGGCTGCTGAAAGTCTTAAGAATATTGTTCTAAAGCTTACTCTGATAGCCTCAGTGTGGGGCAGATACCAACCATGGTAGAGGATATTTGTCCTTATTTTATGAAATGGTGAGATCTTTATGTGTTTCTATGTTATGATCTTAGAGTTTTTTCTTTTTAAATGGGCCCCGCATGAGTATCTTTTGGATTCTAGTGCATAATGATCCTAAAAGTAAGTGAAAAAAAATGTTGGTGCTGTCTTATAATATGGATGCTGTTGGTCAGTGTTTAGTCGTGTCCGTTTTTATTCTGATACTCTAATGTTACAGTACCTTGGCACCCACAGTTAACATGAGGTTCTATGAATAGTTTAATAAGTTTATTGTACTCTCTGTGATTGTGGAAGAATATTGGATAAAGTAAAACAGGATAAGGTAAAAATATTGGGTAAGGTAAAATATTGGATGAGGTAAAATAATTGAAATGCTGCCATTTAAGGAACAGAACTACAGGAAAGCGGGAGTTGGATGTTCTGTAGAAAGTACCTCCCTCTAGGTTCCTCACTTTTGTAGAAAACCAGTGCTGACAATTCCTCATGAGTGTGGTGCATTTGAACAAAATGGGAAATCTAACGACAGTGTAAAACACCTTGAATGAAACCATTTTGCCTGAAGAAGTTTACAAGTAGCAGAACATTCATCAGTGGCAAGGCAGGGAAATGTAGCAGACAGCCTCAAGAGAGACCTTCTCACCCCATGAGCCAAAGAATGCCTCACCTTGCTGCTTTTATTTCAGGAAATGGTAGCTAAATTTTCATGCTGGCAGGGTAGTTAGACTAAAGGGTTTCTAGTTAAGTTGCTATACATGAATACTTTTGAACTGAGTTCTTAAATTACAGAGAAAAATGTTGCAGATTACATACACAAATGTGTCTGTACAAACATTCCCCAAATGCCAGATAGCAGACAGAGAGATGATGATGATGATGATGATGATGATGATGATGATGATGATGATGATAGATAGATAGATAGATGATATATAGATTTAATCTTGTACAGAGCCAGTGTATTTGAGGCTGACTTTATTAACAGTAAATTTTATTTTTTCTTTCTTATACACTGAATCTAAGGGTTGTTGAGATGTAACTATGTGAATTTTTTCTGTAGTGTTGGGGATCAAACCCAGGTAGGGCCTCATGCAAGCTGGGCAAGCGCTCTGCCCCTGAACTATGTTCCCAGGCTTTCCTCCTTGATTTTGTTCTATTTTTTTATGGAACCTATAGGAAATCCCCATATACCTGCAAAGCAAAATAAAATTTCTTAACATGATTTTTAAAGCTTATAATTGTTGCACCCCCCAGTTTATCATGTGAATTTAACTTGGACCCATCTTGATGCTTCTGTTCTTATCATTCACCTCATCTTTTCCATCCATAGAGTACTAATCCTTCAAAATTTGGAGTGAAGGTCCTTTCCTACAAGAAATATTCCAAAATACTTCCAATTATAGATTAATAGTCTTTATTTTTCCAGATAACAATTCATTGATTTCTTGCTTTATGGGACAGAATATGTTGATGTTTCAAGTTCAACAGACACTGCTGTAATTACTCCAGTTAAGGTTACCATCATCTATTTCTGGGATCATTTTCTTCTGGCTTATGTATAACTGGCTTTCTTGAATGGAATCATGTTCCTTCTAACAATCTGTTATCTTTCCATGTGGTTCCCAGCAGTTATACTATAGCATAGACTATAATTCAGACTATCCATAGGTTTATTGCCAGATTTTAATGCTAGGGTGAATTTGATTGTATCTAGCGATTTATAAATACACTGCTAAAACAGTTTAACAGGTTGTCGTAGAGAGAAATCACACACACACACACACACACACACACACACACACACATATACACATACACAAACACCAAAACACAAAACTGTGGGGTACAATTTTCTTCAAGTCATAATATAATGTAGAATTTATACCAGAGAAAAATCTAGTGTGTATTAAAAGATGTAAACAGTCTGCCTTTGTGGAGTAGGAGAGCAAAATATGTTTAACAGTGACATGGAATTGAAGGGCAGCCAATGAATCAAATTTAGTCTGTGGATGCTTTTATAGAGGCTGTCTATCATTGTTATACTACTGTTATGTCAACATTGTAATTGTTACTGAATTGTTTGCTTTGGTTTTTAGATTTACACCTTTTAGACATGCCTGTAATGTTTTTAACGTACATCCACAATCCCATGTCTCCAATTCTGATATCAAAATGTCCTGACAAGGAAGCATTTCATCTTAATTCATTTAGTTAAAAAATGTGATCTGAACCAATTGGTCCCATTTATGTGAAAATTTATATATTCTGATGGAAATAATTTTGTATATTTCACTGTGGAATGTTACTACAGATCCCTCTGGGGTGTTATGCGTATCCACAGTACATACTTAATACTTCTCTAGAAGTCTGCAATATTCTCTAAATTTTAAATGAGTTTTAAATAAGCAATTATAGGACTACATTAATATATGTCTCAAAACATATGTTTAAAATATCTGTCAGTGATGTTTTCCCAAATGCAATTCTGACCCTTCTGTTTACTTTTTAATATTCCTAGTCATGCGTCATTGTCCTCAAGACCAAAGCTGCCCCAGCACATGTGGCCATGGTGATCTTTCCTCTGCTCACACATCCATCCTGCACGCCTGCACCCCGATGTGCTCAGGTTCTGGCCTATGCTCTTTTGTAACCTACTGGTTTGTCATACACTTTTTTTTGAGCCTGAGATATTTTTATCTCATGAGAAATGTATTAGCTCCTGCTAGATTTTGTTTATCTCTTTTCTAAACTCCTTAACTCTCCATTTGTTGTTGCTTCCATCATCTTTCACGGCATTTTCTCCAACTGTAGCATTATTTCTATGCCATACATTCTCATTTCCTGGGATTCTACTTACAGTCAGGTAGTAGGAAGTAGGGAGATAGATCTTGTCCAGTGGGAAGGGGATCAAGAGATGGAGAGACAGAGGAGGAAGGGCAGGGAAAAGGCATGAAAAAAAGAATTGAGATGAATTATGCACATGTATCACTTCCTAGAGAGGAATGTAATTATTATGTAACACAAACATGTACTAATAAAAAATAAAAACTGGAAAAAAAAAGAAATCAAACAGGTCAAAGAGTGAATATTTAGTGACCCTATGAAGAAGAAAACAACTGATACGTTTCAAGACATTACAGTAAAAATTTGCATTGTATTAACTATTACTGACTTAGTAAATGTAAAAATATTTCTCAAAAACAAAAATTTTACTGAAAGTGTAAGATTGCTTTATTTTCATAAATAAAAAGATAACTCATACAAATAAAAAAAGGCATAATTGTCAGTTGAATGTAGTTCTAAAAGGTGACAAGATTTGTTATTTGATATTATAAATTAGGATATATGTAGAATTTTTATAATCTTTCTAAAATAGACTTTACTTTTAGACAAGTTTTAGGCTGAAAGAAAAACTGAATAGAAATTACAGAGTTTGCCTAAGTATTCCCTGCCCCAACACATGCATCTCCTCCCATGTTATCAATATTTCCCACCCAGGGGTATGTCTCTTACAGTTGGTGAGCCTATATTCACGCAGCATTCTTACTCAAAACCCATAGTTTACTTTAAAGTTAACTCTTAGTGTTGTACATTCCACAGATTTGGACAAATGTGGAATCACACGTATCCATAATTAGAGTATCCCACAGAACATAGGTTTGCCTTTTCCTATGTTGTAGAGCTGGAATCCTTATGTAACTGTTCTTGCTTTCTTTTACTTAGAAACGTGGATTTACATTTTATGTATTCTCATCGCTTGATAGAGCATTTCTTTTTATCCCTGATCCCATTGTTTATGCCACAGTGCATGTATTCATTCACCTTCTAAGGACATTTTGCTTCCAAGTTTTCACAATCATAAAGCAAGTGTAAATATGTGTGTGTAGGTTTTCAGTATATTAATCTTCAGCTCTTTTGGGTTAATATTGAGGAGCATACAGATCAATTATAATGTGAATATGTTAGTTTAATTTTGTAAAGTTTTTCTTCCAAAATGGTTGTACCGTCTCGAGTTGTTTCTGTCAGAAATGAGCGAGACTTCCTGGGGCTTCTCCCTCAACAGCAGGGGATGTTGTCAGTGTTGTGGATTTGGCCATTCTGACAGCTGTAGAGAGTAGACTATTTTAGACTACTTTCAACTTTCAAGTAGAGCAGTCTTGATTTTAATGAATTGCATTCCAAATACTCCAACATTAAACTAATTGACGAGAAACTGAGATAAAAGCAGAACATACTAATGAAAAAACTCATGTGCTCTGTTCACCAGAGCTGCAGGTGAGGATAGTGAGGTTAGAAATTCCGATATTTGCCAACTCTTTATATTCATAATGAGATAATTTTATATTTTAATTAAATAGAATTTTTAAAGTGTAGTTTGCTACCGATTAGTTATTGTTAGTTTATTAGAAGTTTTGGGGGAACATGGTAAAAGTAAAGAAAGGGGGGAGAATCTGGAAAACACTTGGGACAGAATTAGATGGTATCTGACCATCACTTAGAAGTATTTAACAGCAAGAAAAATTGATCAGAAGATGCTTTATATTAACTTTAAGTGTCTGGTGAGAGGAAAAAAATAACGTATTGTAGAAATGCTAATCATTTTATGGTAATGTTTAATTTGATATAATTTCATACTTATGGACAATTTATGAGAATAGTACATAGTAAAAGGAATTCCATTGTACTTTTTACCAGAATCACCTACCGTGCTACACACATGCACATGCACACACACACACACACACACACATTATTTTGAATCATTTGGAAGTAAGTTGGAGCCACTACATCCCTTTATTGCTAAAGAATTCTATGTGAAGTTGGTAAAAAGCAGCCATTCTCTTATAAAACTACAGTTCAGTTAACAAAAGCAGGCCATTTGATATTGATGCAATGCAATTATCTAATCGATAGTCTATCTATGATGTTAAAAATTAAGCTAATATTATTCTATAGTCTATAGTTATTTTTCCAAGTCCAAGACCAAGTGGAGCATAACAGTATTTTGCTGTCATATTTATTTTAGTCTCTTTTAATCTGGATACATTACTTGGAGGTTTTTTTTTACTTTAACATTTCAAAAAGGAAAAATCTATTTGTTTTATTAATCCCTTATTTTGTGTTTGTCTGATGTTTGCTCAGGACTTTACATATGTTATGCCATTTGAGCAGGAATGTCCCAGAAGCAATGTAGTCTTCTCAGTGCACCGTATCGAGTGATACATTACACAGGCTTGTTCTAATTTGATAAGGTCTTTCTTCTTATTTAAGTGACATATCTACCCAGTAAACATTCTTACGTACCTATCAAGTTCCAGAAATCCAAATTCCTGCCGTAAATATATTTATTATTTTGTTTAATCAAATTTCAACAGTGATTAGAAATAATTAAGAACAAGAGAAAACGTGGACTGTTCTCTTAAGGAGTTTCATATATATCAATAGGTATGAAATCAAATTATTTGAATATGTGACAAAAATTTGTCTTTCTTTTAAAAGTTTTCATACTGCTTTTTAAAGAAAGAAATCATTGTTTTTTCTTCTTGCTCTTGCCATGCAGAATAGCATGCAGCCTAAGGGAAAATGCATGATTTGATGTCTCTTGGTTTGGGTTTTAGTTTGTGAAATCTAACTTGTTAGAAATGAGAAAATAACAGGAACACACCCTCTACATATCTATTAAAAATAGATAATAACAAGGTCCTTGCCAAGTTAGTGCTTACTGGTAGATTAAATAAAACCATATCTGAAACATTTGATAATTTGCAAATTTCATCCAGAGATCAGATGGTATTATTTATTTTGGTAAATGTAATAGAAAATCCACAGGATTTATAGTCAGTAGTTATATAAAAGAAAGATAAAAACATTACATTCTTCACAAGACAATGTCAGAGTTCAAATCTCCTAATACGGTGAAAGTATGTTTAAATTGATACACACGCTCACAAACACAAACCTGCTTATGGTAATTTACTTATTTTATTATTTTGAAATCTTTACCTCTTTCATTTTTGAAGGAACATTGTCTTTTTTTTGTAGGGGCTTTGTGCTCTTTCCAGTGTATTGCTGTGAATAACTTTGACGTTGTTGGATGAATACTCAAAGTACAGTGGGTTGTGGTTGTCATCTAATTGAGAGGATTAGCTCCCATATTAATAAAGTAGCCTTTTACTATTTTTAGCACTTACCCTTATGGAATAGTTCAATATTCCCCTCAGTGTGTTAGGAATGGATGGATAGATGCAGGACAGGAGAGGACAGTGAATAAGCAAGCACCTTCCTTCCCATTTGGTGCCTTTGCAGGGGGAGTCTGTTCTTCCCACACCTAGGTGGACTTTGCTTTGGATTGGATTGTACCTTCCCTTAGAACAGGCTTTTAAATTCTCCTTCCTTTCTCAAATTTTGCCTGTCTTAAATAATTTCAAGAAAAGGAATATGT
>PVJO010022174.1:0-28631 GCA_004026905.1 Hystrix cristata | reverse complement strand
TTTTGTTTTGTTTTTTTCCCAGTACTGTGCTGTTTTTATCACAGTAATTTGTAGTATAATTTCAAGTCAGACACTGTGATGTCTTTTGCCTTGCTTTTGTTGCCCAGAATTGTTTTTGTTATTCTTGGTCTCTTCTGGTTCCAGATGAATTTTAGGATTATTTTCTTTAATTCTATGAGATATGCTCTTCCAATTTTTGAAACTCATTTTCATAAGGTATTTCTTTCTAGGGTACCCGTGTTTCCATTCTTTCTAGGAGGTCTATGTTTGTTGCTTACAGTTGTAGTTCAATTAATTCTTATTACTGAATCGAAGCTTTACATTACACTAGAATTTATTTCTCCATTCCCTTGTTGGTGAACAGTAAAGAGTAATTCAGTAGTTTTATATTTTTTTTTTTTATGAATGGTGCACTTGTGACCATATACAATGTAGCCAAGAGGCTATAACTGTGGGAATATATGCATATGAAAGACCATGTGCCTACCGGCCCCACAATACATCCACAGATTGTTTTTGTTTTTTACAAAAATAGGTGTTTTAAGTATATTTTTATGAGCACCAAGAATGTATTATTTTGTTCTATTCCAAATCCTTAAATTTTGCCAATGTAGTAGGAAATGGTGGCTTATGCATCTTAAATCGCATTTGCTTAAATATTGATGTGTAAAGCCATTCTTATTTTGTAATTTTGTTTTCAACTTGACGTTAGACTGTCTGCCTTTTTCTTATTTAAAGATTGTCATTTACTTGTTGATTTGTGAAGATCTGTATATATTCTGGGTACAATCATTAGATTTGCAAATAGCTACTCATAATTTTTTCTATGGTGTGTTTTGTTCTCACTACATTATCACTATCTTTTAGTAAAGAGATTCTCCCCTTTTTCTTCACAATGTTGCAGAGTTATATTTTCCTAGGAATTTGCTATGTGGCTTCATATGCACTCACTTTTAACTGCCTGTGGCATTGACTTTGTGTATTTCTCATTCATTTCTGAGGATCTGCGAGTGAACAGAAGGCCAAGCATGTAGGCAAGCAGGCTACCAAGGAGCTACTCTACTGGCACCTGTCTTTTTAAATTATGTCGTACATAAATTTAAACCAGCTTTCTCATGCTGAATAGTCTGTGTGTGTCTATCAATATTCTTTGAAAACTTGTGTATTATGTTACTGGGTTCAAATAATTTTAATATTTTTACTTCATTTCTATTTCTACACATTTTTCTCCTCTCTTTTTTGATCAGTGTTTTTCTTCTTTATTTGGATTATTTTCCCAGATTTTTCAGTTGATTGTATTAGTATTAGTATTCTGAATTTACATACTTTCCTGCAAATGGTTGCTTTACATAATTTCTCAACATTTAGTATATAATAGTTTTATTAGAAATCCTGCTTTAAAACTTTTAAAAATCTGTTACAATTTCCTCTTGGATATCTAGTTCTTTATGAATGTATTTTAAAGTTAGAAATATACGATGGATTTTGTTAGGTTTCATGACAAGAGGAATTAAAATTGCCAGTCAACTGACCTTAAATTATGGGGATTATCCTAGATTTTCTGACTGACCTCAAAGTAAGGGCAAGGGATTTTGCAAGTGGTCGGACAGGACAGGAGGGGATGGTGCCACGCGCAGCACCTACATACACCATGCTGTTGAGCCTGCAAAGAAGGAAGAGTGTGCAGACCCAAAGGATGTGAGTCGGCTCCTAGAGCTGGCAAAGGACAGGAGGTGTGTTTCTCCTCAGTGTCTCCAGACAGCAACAGAGCACACAGACACTTAATCTCAGCCCCCTGAGACAGTGCAAGACATCTGTCCAGGAGAACGTCTAAGAAAATGAATTCTTGTAAGTCATCAAATGTGTTATAATGTGTTATATTAGCAGCAGGAAATTAATATTCTGGAAATCAATTTTGTCATTGAAAAAATGACAAATCACTGAGTTTCTATGTTCTTTTCAAAAAAATAACATCGAGATTGTAATGCATCCTTTTTCACCACACATTAGCACCCTTTACTGAAGATACTATAGAAAGTGTACATATTTTATGCGCATACCATCCTTTTAGTCATCTTTTCATCCTAGCTGCAACATACCTGAGAAAACAACTTAAAACTTTGCCTTACATTGTCAGACTCTTGGCTCTGGGCCTGGGGTGAGTCAATAGTTGCGGAGAAGGCACATGGCCAAGCAGAGCTGCTCAAATAGTGGCAGCCAGGAAGGAGAGAGAAAGAGAGAACTGGGGAAGAAAAGATCAAGGACAAGATATAGTCCCCAACATCACACCTCCATGACTGTAACACTTCAAGAGGCCCAGCAGCTCTCAGTAATGAAATCAGATTATGAATTCACGGATGGTTTAATCCACTGATGACGTTAGAACCTTCCTGAGTGAGGATCCCTCAGCACATGGCCTTGGGGGACATTTTAGACGTGAGCTATCACAAAGCCCTCCCATAAAGCTGTCTTTCAATATTGTAGAATCTTTTTTATTCCCTTCATGAAAATCACAGATACTTGCCCCCCGGCCAGTATCTTCAACAAGTATTCATGAATTAAGGCAATTGAACTCATCCATGCAGCCTGAGTGGGATTCACGATGATAGTCGCAGGAGAAAGCAATTTGGGATGGGAAGAGCGAATCGAACAAAAGCAAAGCAAAGATAATGTAGGACTTGTTTAGAGAACGCTGAATTTCGCAAGTTTGTTGTAAAGGGGTCTTAGGACTATACCAATTTTTGATATTTGGCATAATGCTTAATTATACTATTTATCACAGTGTCTGATCACATTAGACCAAACGACTATTGGAGTGAAATCCAAGATTTGATTTTGTTAATAAGCAAGTCACTTTTTCAGCTTTTATGGAATGACTTTATTGGCTTTTATTTAGAAATAACTTTATTGCTAAGAATCCCTCAATATATTTTTTTCCCTTTTGGTCATCATCTAACTCTGGAAAACCATCTGACGCTGGAGGGAAGGAAAGAAACAGAATAGCGGAAACTTTTAGGCTTTTTCAATTTAGTGCCATCACTGAAGAGCTACCACAAGGGCAGGAAAGACAGAGACCACTGAGGTGCAGGTGGTGTGTCTGTATTTCTTGGTGAGGAAGCAAAAGATGTGACCAAGGTGCATGTGTCTTTTGCTAAATTATTCAAAAGGACATTATTGGAATAAGGAACGAAGAAGTAGAAGGGCAATAATCCAGCTTTGAAAACTGTTACACTGAATTATCTTACCTGATGATAAGGAAGCTTTGACCTTTCACCTTTCTTTTATGTTTTTAAACACTCTGGACCATTCTTCTTGAGAATGTCATCTATCTTTGTATCTATTTATTCTTCTCTCTCTCTCTGGTTTGTACTTGTAGGCACAAATGAATCTCTTGCCTCAGCTTCCCGTGTAGCTGGGACCACAAGCACTTGTTTCCTGTGCTCAGCTCTGGAATATTGTTTATAAATATCATTACAGACAATGTCTCTGGTCACACTCCTGGTCTCCTTGTAGATGGTTTCTTTTGGTTTGCTTTCTTAAGAAAATACTAGGCCATAAACTGAGCTTGAGCGAAGTAAGAATATATTTTAGCAAGTAGAAATCTTTAAAGTTGGTTCTGCAGAGGTTTCTGGTTTTTTCCCTGGCCTTTCTTTTCTTTTTTTTTTTTTCCTTTCTTCTCTTTCCTTATTTTTTCTTTTCTTATGTCTCTATTTTTCCCATTTATTTGTTTATTACTGATAACTAACGCAGAATACAAGAAAACCAGATACTTAAGGAAGATAATTGCATAACCTGAGTGTGAAAGGGGACTTTATGGTGAGTGGCAATGAACTGTGTCAACCATTCTCCTACAGAACTGCGAGGTGCTGAGAGGGAGCTGAGAGAACAAAGAAACTGGAATTTCTCAGGGTGGGTTAAGGCACTAGCGACGTCATCCAGGCGCTCTCTTGTTTCAATGGCCCAGTGGACTTCTCGAAGCCTCCATTTCTGCACTTGGTGTGTGACACTAAAATCCCTGCTGCCCCACCAGGAAGTTCAGTTCTAGTAACTTGAGTTCTCTGATGCATCTCTCTCTTCTTTTAAAATAATAAAAGTGCCTTTTTGTATTTTCTTTAGTCCTGAATTATAGACATAAAGGAGACATTGTCTTTGTCTTTATAATGTTCAAAATCTCAGCCGGGCATCGTGGTGCGTGCCTATAATCCCACCAAGTGGGAGGCTGAAACAGGAGGCTATTCATGAGTTCAAGGTCAGCCTGGACTACGTAGTGAGACTCCGCTTCAGAAACAAAAGAAAATCAAAAAATAAAATATTTATAATCTAATTATTGGTCAAGACTCATGGGAACTAAATTAATACCATTAAGCAAAATAACAATTCCAATGGTGTCATTCATCTTCATGACCCTTATTAGGAGGCGGATGTAGCCCAGAGTGTGATGACTGGAGGGCCCACTGCGTGTATGGTCCTGGAAGAACAGTGTCTTTACCGACCTTGTTCTTTGCAACTCATCATTTCCCACGCCAAGCCCTTCATTCTTTCCTCCCGGTACCAAGGTGCCGAGGACACAGGTTCCGTGCGTTTCGCCTGTGCCCTGACTCCGGAACCAGGGTTCTGCAAAGCTACAGGGAGTTTGCTTAGTATCATTGTTTCATTCTTTTTCCCCATTTTTTTTGTTTCACATGACAAAGTCTGGTTATTGTTAATCCATCTTGTTTAGAAATTAAACTCATCTCATTCTGTAGGTAGACAAATAAGATGTTGTGTTCAAAGTACTTACAAATTGGAAGATATATTAATATACATAAAGTGATACATATTTACATATATATGAAATCTACATCTGTATCTGTATTCCTACGTATATACATATCTATCACTACTTGACACTTGTGAGTCCAGAATTCCATCAATTTTTACATGTTAGCCATGTTCGCTCTTTCTGATTATTCTTCTGGATCTTTCTATTGCCAAGGAAAGAAATTTATAAAGTACCTCTCCAATCCCCTCATGGTTATTAAAATATGTGTAAACTATAGAAATATCTACTTAAAATAGAGAAAAACACATACATAACACGTGTGCTGATCTTTGGTATTTCGTAGAAAGGACCGACAAGTTATTTCTTCTAAAGTTCTTGGTGGTGTCAAATAAAGATTGTAGTTTTATTCGTTTATGGAAAGACATCTTTAACAAAGGCTTTCACGATGCTTATCACAGATTTTGAGTAATGTTTGAAAATTAGGCTTTGGGTTTTTGCATTAGAAAAACCAAGAGATAGTCTTAGATATTCTATCCAGGACACTTAAATTATTTTGTTTTCAGCAGGACCGTGAATGATACGCAAGAGTTAGGAAAATGAGTCTCTTAACACACTCTAAGTTATTAAAAGCAGTAGTGGTTTCGATTTCCTATCTCTTTTTTAATATAAATTTTATTGGTACATTTTACATATACATAATGATCACAATCATCATGGGGGTGTTGTACCTGTACATGTTATATTTTGATATTTTTCCCCTTTCCCTCCCCTCATGCTGACACAAATTATCGCAAACACTGATCAGTGGCTTAATGCAACAGCCACGTATTCTCTCACATATCTAGAGGTGAGGAATTTGACATTGAGTAGGACCGCACTTTCTTTGGAGTCTTTAGGGGAGAATATATGCCATGCTACTTCCAGCTTCTCATGTGTTTCAGGACCTATGGCTGCATTACATCTCTATCTCCATCCTCACATTGATTGATTTCCTTCTGTATACCTTTCCTCCTCTGCCACCCCATCTGTGATATAAGGACACTCATTACACTCTTTAGGGCCCACGTGAATAATACAGAATACTGTAGAATTAATTGTATCTTATCAAAACTCAAAGGTTGAAGCTCTAAATACCAGTGAGACTATTTTTAGAGGTAAGGTTTTTATGGAAGTAATTAAGATTAAATGTTAAGTGAAGTCATGGGATCCAGCCTTGATCTGAAAGAATTGTTGGCCATATAAGAGAAAGCAGAAACCTTATTTTCTCTGTTGGTGAAGTTACAGCATGAAGGTGACCTTCTGTAAGCTAGAAAGAAAGTCTTCACTAGGAAGTGATACTGCTGGTCCTTGAGCTGGGATTTTGCGCCTCTAGGACTACAAGAAAACAGATTGCTTGTGTTGCAAGGCGCCCCCTCCATAGTATTTTTGAACATCCCATGGTGAATAATACATGGAGTAAGTTTCTCATCTCAAGATCCTTAACTTTACCGTGTCTTTTCCCATGGAAGATATTGGCGTATCTTTTGTGGGGACACCAATGTCTACCTTTTAGCCTTCTACAATAGTCACTCATTTTTTGGCCCTCATTTCCTTGGAGTAAGGTGGAATTCCTTATTTATTGAAGTAAACGGTAAATCACCAAGCAATAGCTGCCTAACAGACAGCAAATACTATTTTATATTCAGTTTTCCCATTGCAAAATAAATGAAACAACAACAAAAACACACTACAATTTAAATGGCTTTTACCTCCTTTGACAGACAGCAGAGAACAGAGTTCCTCTGAAGACATATAAATTGCTTGATGCCTCTTTATTTAAGTGCTAATTCTAGATTAGAATCCACATTTCTTTGTCTCCAAAATATATTATCTTCCCCAAAATTCATTTCCCCAAGATTCAGTTCAGTGTTTATTCAACAGATTCAATCAGATTTATTTTTTTCTTTTTTTAAATTTTTTTTTTTTTTTGCAAGAGCCATTTCATTGACAGAAAACACCTATACAGAATCTTATGTTCTTTAGGGCTAAAAGCAATCAGTTCTTTAATTAAGTACAAATTTAAATGAGTTTAGCTTTTCACGCATTGGTGCGCAAATGATAAAGTAATATATATTTTTTTCATTGTTGTAGTTAATGTATGTTCCTTTCATCCTGAAGCAAAATTGAGATAATTTTAGTTATTATAATTTTAGTATTTAATATAAAATGTAGAAAGCCAGTCACCTGTGTGAGTGAATTGATGATCAGAGGCGTAGGAAAATTTACAGAGAAGAAAAAGTGTATTATGATTCTTTCTGTGTTTTAGTAAATGTAATATTGGATGAAGCCCTTTTTATCTTCCATTAAAATAGCTAAGGCCTGCACGAATAAATTAGATAAGTAGACAGGCATATAGAAGATAGATGATACATAGAGAGAGATAGATAACAAATAAACTTTTATTCCTTGCCACTGCCTCACCTCTGAATTCTAAGAGTATTTTCATACATGTAGAATATTTGCAGGCGAATATACAGTATAAATACACAAGTGCGAAAATGTATCAATCTGACTGATACTTTTATTTTTGCAATGTATCAAGACATCCAAAAATATAATTTCTTTGGAGGTGTTCTAGCTGTGTTAGATTCTCCTATTCTTGGTCCCGTGGTAAGCCACTATGTCAGCACTTGCACTGTGTGGTCATTTTCGATGTATTGCTCTATCTCCTCGCATCTCCCAGACCTCTCTATTCCCATGCAACAAACAGTGGCTTCCGCCATGTTAGCTGTGTGCCTAGGACAGCAGGAGCTCACAGGATGAAGGAGGGACTGATGAAACAAGCCTGCGACAGACAGAAAGAAAGGACACTGTCAAAAATTGGGACGCGTGAACCATGAGCAAAGATGTGTTTTAAAACAAGTGAGACAAGGAATTCTACCAGAATGAACATGCTCAGCCATTGTAGCCTTCCAATTAATCTGATCAAATCAACGAGGGTCATGGAGGCAGCTACTAATTATCTGATCATATCCTGGAGAGAGCAGGGAATTTGATACATCAGACAATACCTAAGATACTCCAAGCCATGATGAAAAGGTAATCCTCATGAAGACACCAGCAAGTACCGGGAGAGTAGACGGAATGAGGGACATTTCTTGAAGGCAAAGTGGGAACTTCTGAGATCAGGAACAGTACTGTCCAATCTTTGATCTCAGTTCCAAACACAGTTTTCTTACAGAATGTGTGCACAGTTAGAGCTACTTGACTCACGCTGCTGAAAATAACTCAAATTGCCAAATTTTATGACGATTTCTTCAATCATGAAGAACCATTCCCTTTGACCCAGTAGTGACACTTAATTCTTATCTTCTTTTTTGTTTGTTTTTGTTTTTTGTGGGTTTTTTTCTTTTCTTTTCTTTTCTTTTTTTTTTTTTTTGTGCCAGGGATTGAACTCAAGGCCTTGTGCTTGCTAGACAAGCACTCTAACCACTTAGCTGAATCCCCAGCCCCCTTATCTTCTTTCTATTCTAATAAATATATGGTAAATAATTAATTAAAGAAAAAATATGACAAGTAAATGATTGCCATCTCTGTACTAGCCTCCAAGGCAGAAATAATGAATATGGACTCATATCTTCCTTTTAGGAGCTCCTGACCCACTAGTTGAATTAAATGTTGAAAACAGTGATGAGAATGATGTATTCTGGTGCCATAAGGGTTGACATTCATCTTATTATCTATAGAATCGAAATTGGAAAACTTTCAAAACCTTCAGCCACAGTGCATGATTTTCTAAATCTACCAGATGAGTTTTTGTACCTGTAAATTTTAGATACAAAACACATAGGTATGGCAACATTTTATATGCAATGGGGAAAAACAGAATAAATATGTTTTGGGTATTATAATTGTGGCAGTGTCTGATATCGATGCATAAAAATATTAAGACAGAGAAACAGTGTTGAGAATTAATAATAGTTATTGCAGGAATCTATGTTTTCTCTTTCCTTTAATGTTGTGATTAAAAGAAATTCACAAGGCAGTTCTGGGACTACTTATTCAGTTATCTGATTGTTCAACAGAAACAAAGTACACTGAAATTGTTCCTTTCCTGTTAGTGTGATTTAATCTATTCTTCATGATTTCTGCAGCTGTGGTTCTTGCTGAGACTCCCAGGGGAGATTGTTTTTCAGTACTCTATTTATTCCTTCTATTCTTTGAAGCCTGTTTCCTCAAAGTATCTGTTAAATTGAAAGTTATGTGAAGACAGGTGGTGGGTATTCAGTAGACTTTAGCTTGAATAAACAGCTCTTTGACTCCTGTTAAGAGTGATTTTCTTTCTGACACTGCTGTCTATCTATTTCAGAGCCTCAAGTGCTTAAAAGTCTCTGTCGACAATATCAAGTTGATCTTTTTATTGCAAGCATGTTTCTTGGGTTTTTCTAAATCTGTAGAACTCCTCAGATTTCAATTCTAATGTCTAAAGGCTTTCAATGTGTGATCAATGCATGATCTCTATTAAATCATCAACACCATCGCCATTTACTTGTTTTAATTGCCTCTTCATTTGTGTCTGTGCCACTTCATGCTAACAGGACTCTGGCTATGTCAGAATTCTTTTTAAGAGTATGATGGGACTCCCTTTGGTTAATAAACTCAATTCAAATTTGTGTAGCTCTATTTTGTAGCACTATACTTGCATCAGTTTTCATGCTTACTGTACTCCTATTTTGTGTATCTCCATGGTAACAACTGATACTTGTTTTGTGTGTTTTCTTCCATGATTTCCTTCACCTAGCATGCCCTCCTCATTCTTGCCTTAAACATTCCAAGGTACATTTTGGGGGGAGGGACGGTTGCTGGGGATCAAACTCAGGGGCTTACTCTAACCACTGAGATAAACCCCAGCCCCTAGAGGTACTTTTTTTTTAATTTTTTATTTTTACCAAGAACATGTATTGGTACATTGTATACATAATGATCATAATCAACACGGTTATTTTGTACCTGTACATGATACATCTCGGTTTTCCCCCCTCTTCCACCTTCCCCTCCCCTCCCTTCCATTCACCCTCCCCTCCCTATTTGCAACAAGTGTAGCTACACTTTACCATTTTTCCCCTTTCATCTTTTGAAGTTACATTTCCCATCATTCCTTTCCTTGTTGTACTAAATAGAATTGATCTACATCATTTCAAAAGATGTAGTAATCTGCTTTCATTCTCTCGTTCTTGGTGCTCTTTAAAGTGATTCAATAACAGACTGAAAAAACTCCGAAGGCGAAATCAGCACTGATGTACCCTTTGTAACTAACTACCGGAGGCATCTCACACAGAGCAGATCTGTTCATTCGCTTAATTGAAATAATAGCTTCAAGGCTTATTTAAGAGAGTAAATAGGATCAGAGAGGAGACATTTTGTGTTCCCATTATCTTTTTATTATTATTATTATTATTATTATTATTATTATTATTATTATTATTATTATTATTCCTAGAGAAGATGCCAAGGGAGGAACATAGGTTGGTATTCTAAGTGAAGGATGGGCAGGAAATAAAGAGCAAATATGAGAGGAGAACATTAACACTGGTGCCTTCTGGTTTCAATCAACATATTTAAAATTAAATATAAAGAAAATCAGGTGAGTGCTATGTGGGACGTAGAATAATTGAAAACTGTGGTCAAGTTTTAAGTCCTCTGACCACAGTATGTCACTGTCTTTATCTTCTTGTTTCCTGAATGGCTGGAAACTTCATCTCTTCCTTACCTGCCATACACTGTGGTCAGAGTTGCAGACTCAGGAAGCGGAATTCACTAAATTTACTGCTTGTCTGTCAGAAGTGTGCTCATGGATTGATAAGTATAATGCCAAATGGAAATTAGTTCTGCTCAAGAACACGCATTTGAGTGGAGAATCTCAGACCTATATACACTGACATGTACATGAGATTGTTGTGGAGTGTCTTTGTCCAGTAAGAACCAAGAAACTTTTTTAAAAAATGTGGTGCTCTTAAAGGCATGAATTCAAGGATAATATTTAGAGTTCTTAGATACACAGAGCAAAGCTTGGTTAGTGAAGCAATGATATGAAAACAAACTTCTATGAAACTTAAGAGGTGATAAAAAAACATTTTTTATTGAGACAGTGAGGCATTTATTTATGGGATATCTTAGAGATTTATAAAGAGACTGAATTCCTGCCTTTTGAGGGATCAGAAGCTTAAAATAAAATCTTACCATTTAAAAATTAAATATTTTCAGTGGGACAGTAATCCCACTGAAAATTGGATATCACCAATGCAAAACTGCATAGAAATTATTTTATTTAATTTCAGAGTTAAGAATTTTAAGGCAAAATTTTTAGGATCTCTGATATATGTGAATTTTTATTTTCTTTTTCTCTGAAAGCAAGGCTGCTATACTGTCATGGGTCACAACAACCATATCGATCTGTTTGGTGGGTCTGTTCACCTTGTTTTTAATGATCTCTCTCTCTCTTCCCCCTCCCCCCTCTTTTCCCCCCTACCTCCCTCTCTCTCTCTCTCCCCCTCAATTCTCAGCAAAGTGCTTCAGGAAACAATAAGAGCTCTCGAGTTGAGGCTACAAAAGAAGAAAATCCAAGTACCACCGTGTGTGATTCTCAAGATGTAAGAGTAAACAGTAACGTACAATGATTTGAAAACGAGGACATAAATGTTTTAGCAATTCTAGTTCAGGCCTCCGTAGAACTTTCTACTTGTATATAATATCTACTATCGGAGCATTGTGATTCTAAGTGGAGGAAGCTAATGTCCCTCAGATAAAAAACAGGCACGTGTTCTACTAGGAAATATAACCAGGTTTTAAGAAAACTGTGAATGAGAGATGATAGGGACATGATTGGGCAACCACAGACTCGACATTACACTCCTTCCTACAACCACAAAACAGAAGACTGTTATAAAATACTAACAAGAAGAACGAATGAAAACCTCAGATGAGATTCTACGGTATTGTCTACCTAATGAAAATAAATTTGGCACTACAGAAGTATCATATTAAAAGAAGGGACATACTTAGCCTTCAAATTATAATAGTAAATATGGAATTTAAGCATCGTGATTTTTACTCATAGAACAATTAAATTTTAGTTCTGGAAAATTTCAGTTCGGCACAATTAAGCTTGTAGGTATATCAGGTCTTGATTTAGGAAGCAACAAATTAAATTGTGTGGAGCAGATTTGACATTAGACTTCAATCCAAAGTGGAAAGTGTCTACTGAAACAATGTGAGCCTGATGGAAATGGGGCAGCTACTAAAGGAAATGGGGAGAACAGAGAACTACAGGGATCAAGTCTTCCTCCCCCCTCCCCCCGCTGCTTACAAAAGGTGACTTAGAAAAATAAATTTCTCCACACTTCTGACTTCGAATTGTTGCACAATGAAACATGTACCAAAATCATACAATTTAGAACCTAAAGTTAACTAGAAGTAGAAGTAAAATGTTCTGCAAATTCCATTCCAGGGAAGGAAGTATCAGAGTGTCTGGGCAAGAAAGAATATTTTCACTTTAGTTTGAAGGACAGATAGATCTTTGACAATGTGAACAAATTTTCAGAAGCAAGAAGAGAGTCGTTTGGAGTGGGAACAGACTGTAGATAGAGGTGAGATATTTAACCAAACATTAAGAAGTGGAGGGTGGTGGAGTGCCAAGCTAAGGAGTGTGTTTTGAGTTAGGAAGATAGGTATTTTCAAACATTTATGTCCACTTGAGAGACAAAACCATGCTGTTAAATTGAGATGGGGATTTTTATTCATTGCCCAATTTCTTGAAACTACATAAAAACATGCTGCAATTAGTAGCAAAAGTGAAAAGCCACGTGTGGTTTGCTGAGGTTCCCAAAAGCATCATTCTGGCCTATTTTTCTTACCAAGAGTTGGGACTACTCAAAATCATACACTTTTTGTTGTTTGCTCTCCTTCAACCATTAGTGTCATTCGCCTGTCATAACTTATTTCCCTCAATAATGTCAGAAGCATCTGCTGCCTGGCATGGCTCTGATCTGAATTCCTTCAAAAATCTGCCTCCACTGGCAGGACCCCAGTTTGCTCTCCCTCTGACATGACCTCGGTGAACTTTGAGGTTTGGAGTCTGCTTCTTAAAAGCTACCACTGTACTTTTAATGTAGAACACGGTCAGGGTTAGAAGATAAAGACTCAGTCACAGTTTCTGGCAAAGAAAATAGTAGAAATGAGTGAAATTAACCAGATGGAAGAAGTGGAAATTAGCACCACTGGTGTGAAGATCGGATACAAGCCTGAGACCAGTGGTTCCTAAACTTGCCTTTAGAAAACTATCACCTGGAAAGCTCTTACAAAATACTGTCCCCCAAAGTGTACTCCAGAGAAGTTATCTCAGCCTCGCAGATCTCGATATCTCTTGTATTTATTTTAAAATTTTTCCAAGCAGTTCTAAAGTGCAGGTCATTTTTACTAACAATGGATTTCATATGTAAAGGATTTGACATTCAGATTTTGAAAAACTACTCTAAATATCTAAATAAATACAACTAAGTAGTTTGTATTTTTAAAAAATGGACCGAACTACTCTATCCCAAGCCAAGTAATCCTGAGGCATGCTTTAAAATGCATCAGTTTAAATAAAACCCAATTCCTGTAATGTATCATTCAATAATAAAGTCTTCACTTCTTCACCATCTTGTTACATTTTAAAGAAGGTGACTTCTAAGTAAGGCTCTGTAATTATGGTGATGTTTGAGGTGGTGTGAGTTTGATAGAGGTGCAGAAGTTCCACTGTGAATGCTGAATTTACTGCAGAACAATACATAATATTCTTATATACACATATGAATATATGAGACATATGATATGTGTGTATATGTATATATTTGTACTTATATAGGACTGTGGTATTGATCAAGGAGCTGGGTTGTGATTTTACTCACTGATAAACTTTCTAGAGAAAGCTAGCAGACTGATTGTTGAAACTACGGGGCTTAGTGATAGGGGTGCCTATTAGGGTTCATTGCACTGTGCACCCATCTCTGGTGTAGGCTGGGCAAGGGTTCTTAGACTACGATCTGTTTTTTGTTGGCCTTAGAAGAAAGCTAGTGGATCACTAACAGCTTACTATCATACTGGGCTACCAGTTTGGGTACAATGAAGTTACTTTACAAGCAGCTTTGCTGAAGTGATGACATTGGAGCACATCGGGAGAGCAAAGGATGTACCAACTCTATTCTATTTTCCTGCAGCTTGCAGCTGTGCCTCCTATTGTTTAATAGTATCCTGAGAATTACAGACATTGAGCATTTTATCTTGATTTTCATTCGGAGACTAAGAGGTAATGCTCAATGTAAATATGTTTTGCAAAGGTTTTGTTTCTTATAAGCAGCAAGCGTTCAATTTTTTTTAATGTGCTGAGGAAATGAAGAGCAACAATGGCTAATTTGCAGCCCTGGAAGCATCTGCTTGGCTTCCTCCTCTTTTCCCTACTGGTGAGTTCTTTACCCCAAGGAGTCTTTTACACAGGAAGGTGTTGGGTAGGGAAATGAGAGGGGGAAATGTGCAGAAATGAACCACAAGACTGCAGGTAAAAAATTAAGCACACTTCTCATCTCACTTTGCCATTATATCCGGCATTCACTGTGTGACATGTGACTCCCATCGTAAGCTGCAGAGCAGCACACAGAGGACAGAATTTGTAGAGAGGCTGTGCCCTCCTGCACCCCTGCTGAGAGGCCGCACCATTGTCACTGCAGACCATCTGAGGAGGTTGGCTTCACCAAAAGCATTTTTATTGTGCTATTCTGGTATTTTCCAAAGGAGCAGTCATGGTCCCAGATGATGAAAGAGTGGTAGGCCTTTTCCAAAAGTCATTAGAAAAATAGTATATTTTCTCCATTAGATATATACTTCTCCATGTTTATTTTCTTATAACACCTTAAAGCATGCCAAAGACAACACTTAATCTGATAAATAATACTTTGACCTCTACTATCTTCCTGAAAGACAGGTAAAGATTTTTTCTAGATTTTCTGCAGTTTTCAGTTTATACTTGTATTTTGACCATTAATAAAGTCCAACTTGAGTTTTGATTATTTGTAAAAGGTTCCCATTTTGAATTAGACAATAAGTGATTCAAGGATGGGAGCTGAATAATCTTTGGGTTGTGAACTAAGCTTCAGAGAGGAAATGTGACTTGCTTAGATCCACTCCTTAGGGCACGTGGATATCAGACCATGTCTCCCTTCCAGCCCAGGCGAATTCTCAAAACTGTCACCTTTATCCAGTGGTACAGTTTCAATTTTTTAAAGCCTATTTTCTCAAAGTTTGTGATAAATATGAAATCCACTTCTACACAAAGGTAGGATCACTGAAAAATATAGCCAACATTCATTTAATAAGGTAAGTGACTTGGTAGTTAATTCCATTTTTTCTTTTTCAATATTCTAAACATATTTGTTCTTATGGCTTCTCCATCTAGTAAATATCAGAGTAAACTAGATTTTTTTATCAGTCATAGATATTTTCTAGGTATATTTTCAGATTACCCAGTTGTGGATTTCTATCAATTTTTGTCAATTAGTTTAATATTATAGAAAAAGGACATCAGAGATATAGCTAATTGTTCTTGTAAAGTAGAACTTTAGGTTTAATACTAATAACAAATTTATAGCAATTGGTAAGTTTAGAGACAAGATAAAAGACTTGACGTTCCTTCTGCTTTAATTTGTAAAGTTTTATTCTTATATCTGAAAGCAGAAATAGATTGTAATTAAAAGTAAACAAAAAGCCAAGAGTGCCTTTTCTTTTTACCAGCATTCAAATAATCATTAATTTGTGCTTTGTGCCCCTTTGAAAAGGTCACTCTAAACATACAACTCCATTTGTTTTTTTTTTTTTTTTTTTTTGGTGGTGCTGGGGATCGAACTCAGGGCCTTGTGCTTGCTAAGCAAACACTCTACCACTTGAGCTAAATCCTCAGCCCCTCAACTCCATTTTCATAAATAATTTCCAAATGGAATATTTGTATTGACATTACATTTTTGCATAAATTATAGAGAAAAGATAAAAGACATCCTCCAAAATTTAGATTACTCAAAATGGATTAGTAACTGGTTAATGAGACTGTCAACAACCTTGTTATCATAAATAGAAAAGTTCCATCCCTGAGACACAGCGCCCAACAACCCACAACTGAAAAGAGGAGAGGTTTAATTCACTCCCAATTTCAGTTCATGATTGGCTGGTTCCAAAGCAGAGACGTCATGCAGAAGGGTATTGAATAGCAAAGACAATAAGTTCATGCCAGGCAGGAAGCAGAGCTGGGAAAAATGCCAGAATCAGTCAAGGAAGTAGATGCAGACTCCAAGATCAGGCATCCATGACCCACCCAGACACAACTAGAAGTATATGCCACCGACCTTGGGGAAAGATCCCAAAGTGAATAAAGTTCTCATTATGGAAGGACAGAATGAGAACTAAAGACTTAAAAAGAGAGAAAGGAAGAAGAGGAAGAGAAAGAAGAGGGGAAGGAGGGAGGTCATTATAAATTCTTCAGCAATATCAAGATTCTCTAATGAATAGAGTGAATATGCTCACATAAGAATAATGAAATTGAAGTTACTTAATATCAGTGTTTATATTCCCATAAGATAAAACAGTAACACCCTAGTGAATTTATTTATTTATTTTATTTTAATGGTATGTTTTAGATGTACATAGTGACAACATTCATCATAGGTGATTCGTACCTGTACATGATATACCTTGTTGCTTCTCTTATTCCTGTTTCCCTCCCCTCCCCTAACCCCTCCTCCCTCCGTATTTACAAAAGCTTTGTTTCCATTTTTTTCCTTCCGTTTCTTATTTCTCTTGTCCCTCCATTCCTTTCCCCCTCCCTTGTTCCCGTTCCCATTTGGACATTTTCTTCCCTTTCCCAATAGTGAATTTTTGATTGAAGCAAGTAAAAGCTAAAGAAAAGGAACAAAAATAGAAACTAAACTGAGCACCAAATTGTGTGAGATATTTCATTAATAATTCTTACATATTTTTATTTGAATCTAATTCTTCCAACAGCCTATGAAGGCAGGTATTATCGTGCTTATCTTTCAAACAGGGAATCAGAACCTCAGTAAGTTGAAGTAAGTTCATACAGCTAATAAGCGTAAAACATTTTTCTTAGTCTGTTTGTAGTGGTGTAAAAAATACCATAGAAAAGATGGCATATTAAAAAAAAGAAAGAAACATATTTCTCAAACTATGTAAAGTGAAAAATCCTAAATCAAGTGGTGGTGCATTTCACATCTCACTTCCTCTACAATAGCTCTCTTTTCACTCTGATTGCACATGGAAGGTAGATGGAACTCAAGTAGGCCTCTTTAATTAAAACAAAACAAAACAAAACAAACAAAAACAAATACTATTTGGGAGAGTGGCATCCTTATAGCTGAACTACTTTCCAAAGACTCCATCTCCTAATTCGTCATTTAAACACAATACCTAACAACTACAGTTTAAAGGATCAGAGGTTTAATTTGGCTCATGGTTTTTGGGAGCTCAGTCCATGGTCAGCTGGATCCAAGACAGAGACATAATGAAAGGGCCTGGCAAAGTAAAGATGCTTAGTTCATGGTGGCCAGAAAGCAAAACAAGGGAACACTACCAGAGAAGAACAGGTTAGGAACCATACATATTATGCATCTTCACACCTCATGACCACCTAGATACACTCAGGAGCATGCTTTCCTAAACTGCCAGGCAATACTTAGTCCAGTGAAGTTCACGAGTCATAATTCATGGTCACTGTTCAATTTTATTCTGCTGTAAAATAACAACATTCAAGATCCACCTACATTTCCACAAATAATAGAAGATGGAGTTGAGACTCCAAACTAATTTGTGCATGATTTCAAAACCTGTCGTTTCCACATTATAATGGTAATTTTATAATGACCAAGAATATCCCAGTATTAGAGTCCTAGCCACACCATTTTTATCTTGTCCTATTTTCCATGCATATAAGTGAGTAGAAGGACTTGTTTCCATAAGTAGTTTTATTATTATCTTGATTGTTTTAATGGTCACAATATAACATTTTGTCAGGTCCATTGGCATATTTTAGAAGCAAACTTAGTCTCTGTGTGTGTGTGTGTGTTTTAATGGTCACAATATAACATTTTGTCAGGTCCATTGGCATATTTTAGAAGCAAACTTAGTCTCTGTGTGTGTGTGTGTGTGTGTGTGTGTGTGTGTATGTGTGTGTGCAAGTGTCTGCCGTTCATGAAGATTTGTATGTGAGATATCTTTTCATCACTCTAATAAAGGTGTATTCACGGCTCACCCATCTAGTGATTAACAGACCCAGCCGTGCCCCACCTGGGACTTCTGTATATTTGAAGAGTAAGCAGCATAGCAAAGCAGCCAAATGTGTTCTGGTTTTGTGAACAATCTGCATATTTTATTACTTGAATTTCTACATTTGGGTACTTTAATAATCAGTTTGAATATTGCCTAATTGAAATGATGGAAGTGTTTTGAAGACCTGGGGTAGACTTTGTACTGTTTTATGTAATTCTCAAGACTCTTTTTTAAAATTATTTTCTCAAGAGAGAAAATAATTGCTTTGTTTAATTAATCCACCATTCACTATGTCCTGTTACATCTCTGTTCTTCCCCAAGTAAAATTAGATTTATTGTTTAATTATACATGCATGAGGGGAAATAATATCTGAACTTTTTCCTCTAATATAAGCAAAAGCACTGGTGGTTCAAACTGATAATGAAGGAAGAACTTAAGTTTCCAGGCAGTGTTCCAAATTATACATTATCTTTTTTTTTTTTTTAAATAGGTGCTTTGGCCTATTGACCAAAGCCTACAGATGAATAATACGTGTATGGTACTAACTCAATGGAATATGTAGAAGGTAACATATCAAATGAAAAAGATGTATCAGCTATATCCTTAATCAAAGGGGGAGAAAGAAAATGAGAAAGAAACACACACACACACACACACACACACACACACGCACACAGAGAAGAAATAAGAGTGAAGGAGTATGAAAGAGAAGCACAAGGGTAGGAAAGAGAGGATGTGGAAGAAAAATGATATAAGATTGAGATAATAATAGAAATAGTTGCATATATGGTGAGATAGGCAGATACATAAGTAGGTTTTAATTGATATTTTGAAACCAACAAAAATGTAAAAGTATAGAGATAAAGGTATTTGTCTTGTACTCTGTAATTTTATTGTTTGAAATTTGACAATATGATGAGTTTACTGCATTTTATTTCTATTTGTTTCACAAGTAGTTGCTTGAATATACTATTTATATTTTATGTGATTTTCTAGCATATGCTTTCAAAGTGTTTTCAATAAATAAGTATCAGAGCTGGGGGTTTAGCTCAGTGATTAGAGTGCTTGCATTGTAAGCACAAGGCCCTGAGTTCGATTCCCAGCACACACAAAAATAAATAAATAAATAAATAAGTATCATAAAGACATTGTCTTTACAATCAAAAACATTTTCTCTTCCTATCAGGCAGCTTTCTTATTGCTGATACAAACTAATTGATACCCACACTTAAAGGGAGAGAGGTTTATTCGGCTCATGGTTTCAAAGGATTCAGTCCATGGCTGACTGGCTCTAGGCCAGGGACATCCTGGCAGAAGGTACCTAGTTCATGGTAGTCGGGAAGCAGACTAGAGGAACAACACAGCAGAGGAGGGAACAGAGGGACCTAGGTACTTCCTGAGGTCATGGCTTCACGACCCACTCTGATACACTAGAATGTGCATTTTTCTCATCTGCTATGGAATTCTGAGTGCAATCAAGGTGACAGCATGATTAATGGTTCCAATCTTATCATTTTTCCACTATTTATTGAATCTGTTGTCATTAGATCATCACCTATTCAACTTATGTACAATCTTTTTTTATTTTCTTATTTTTATATCTTATGAATCCTCATAACAAACATATATGTATGAATATAGTTTTTTTCTGTTTTCCTTTGTTGAAATAGTGGATTATCTCCCTCAGAGAGACAATATTTCAGATTAAAATATGCTATATTATGAAAATATATAAAATCTTCCTATCTCATTACATTATTTTCCAAATATCTGTCTGAATATATTTTGACAGTGGTATTGTGAAAGACAGAACATAAAGTCTATGAAAAGAGAAAATCCCTTTGCACCATGCTGATGCCAGTAGAAAATGTATAATTTTTATTTCTATGTTTAACAAACAATTGTTTATCATTTTAAAGATTATAATTGTTTGTGTTAACAAGGTATAAGAGAGTTTACAGAAGTGAATCTGTTTTAGGGAGGCATTTCTGGAGGCTGAGACTTATGGATGTGAAGAAAAGGATAGTTAGAGAGAGTTAGAGACTTTAGTAGGCGCTGAGAGAGAAGAGGACAATGGAGTAATACAATGAATAGTTCCTGTGCAATTTAGTTGATATCCTTATCCCAAAAAGACTGTCTTCTGCTATCATTTGAAAGTTTTCTTTTTGAAAACTGAGATATTCTAATCCTCAAGTCTACTGAATTTTGGGGCACTGACTCTATAGATAGCATTTATAAAAACAAACAGACTTCTGGTTATTCTTATGTCTTGTTTTATGCATATAAAGGGAAAACACAAGGTTTACTACCTATTTGTTGAGTTAGATGATCACAGAAGAGATACAATTGTAGAACATCTTGCTTGTGATGGGAGATTAAGCACACTCTGATGATAAGTAGCATATGACTTTCAGACAGAGAGAGTCTATGAGTCAACTGAAAAATGGTATTTCATGTTATTGTTAAATAATTTAATTTAGTGGTGGACCCGTGAAATAAACTTTGAAAGTCGAACTCCAGATATTTGAGAATTAAAACCTGATGTCTGGCAGATGGCACCACACTCACCTTCTTGCCAGCCAACTGAAGGGAAGAACATGTTACTACTTTGACATGTCCTGTGATGGCCAGAATAGTGCAAATGAGAGAGAAATGCTTATACAACTGGCACAAATTTCAACTTCAATGAAGGAAGTGGGAATTAATGATGGCACCGTGGAGCAATCGTCGTATGGCATCATCACCGTACACTCCTGTTCATGAGTCTCTTTAGATCCAACATGGAGAAAATCTTGACTGGTCAACTTTCTTAGAGAAGCGGCATGCTATCACAGGACTCTAGTAAGTGTTATAACTACCGATTTGAGTGTAAACACTACAGTTTGGCAGGGAAGTTTTCCTCTTCTAGTCATCTGTCAGTATTTCGCATCTCCATGCTCTGGCCACTGCCACCTACAGAGCAGCCACTTCCACTAGTGCGTGTGACTGCTCTTCATGGAGGACCGTCTTTATAGTGAAATTCTTGGTTACCCGAAGGAACCAAGAATCATATTTTTTTTTCCTTTCTAGATAATACACTCATGTTGTAAATCTTCAGTGGTGCATAAGATTTCTCTCTATGCTATCTGCCTTAAATTCTTTGAAAGAAGAAAGTTAAGGATTTGACCAGTGATTTCTGTTACTATAATTACACATCAATTTTCCATTTTCTGTAGGCCTATCTTATGAAAAGAAATAATGTTTTAAAATTTCGAGGTCTCTATCATAATATACCTAAATCTGATCATTTAGCAAAAGAAGCATTTATTAGTATATGAAAGGATTAAAACATTTTTATGGATTCTGTTTGTTTTTATCTGTTTGTTATTAATTTAGAGATATGTGTTGACATTTGCTGTCTGTTCTAGATCACATCTACATGCCTAACAGTATCTGTGATTTAGAGTCGAAAAACATAGTCCTTGTTTTAAACTATCTTACAACATATTAAGGAACAAGGTGTGATTATACACAGAAAAACAGTGTTAAACGTTAAAGTTGTTATGTGCTTTTAGGATATGGAAATGTGGTGAGTCCAGCTAACAATGGAAAAGATCAGCTAGAAAGGGAGTAAGTACTTGACATGTCTAAGATCTCATAGTGAGGAAAGACTATTTTGATGGTGGGTGTCACACACAGCGATGGAAAACCACAGCAATATGATGTGTGTTCAACTAAGAGTCATCTAATGTGAAAACTGGAGAAGTTTAATTTTCTATACAACTGGTGTAATTATCACATACTTCTAATTTTTATAGTGATTGAGTTTGAAGTTAACTTCAGTTTCCATCCCAGATTTGACCACCTGGAAAGAAATTCACCCAATTCAAAGTCATATTTATCCAATGGCCATGATCAATACACTCTTGCCTTTGTTTTACATACAGAAATAGATTGCAGGATATCACACACCATGCATACAAACACTGATTCACATACCATTACCTTGCAGATGCTTTAAAAATGTGACTATGATAAAGGTAAAGAAAGAAAAGAAAGGAAAGGAAAGAAGTAAGAAAAGAAAGAAAGAAAGAAAGAAAGAAAAAAGGAAGAAGGATGAAAAATTCAAAATTTTACCCTTTGTTAAAATGGAATGAAACCGAGGTGGAATACTTAATTTACCTGCACCCCAACCAGTGAAGTTAATAGTGAGATAGGATTTCCTGGATAATACAATACAGCATTTTGGTTATAGTAATATTATCTTTTTTACATTTTGAAGCATTTTTGCTAGACAGATTGGCAATCATGCAATTTATTCCATGCTGTGTTACATTGATGTTTCAGCAGCCACATGGGCCACTGACACCAACACTTTTATGTCTGGATGCATCACAGATCTAGTAGTTATTATCATCTTTTATGTCTTCATTTTAACTTTTTATACGGAAAGAACTTTTCACTGGAATTGAACATCTCTATAGCAGGCAACTGCCACAGTACCTCTGATATCCCAGATCTGACCATGAAAATTGGACCTTTCATGGGGATCACTCTGATGTTGGGAAAATTTCATCTTGAGCTTGGCCACTCAGTGTGTAACAAGTGGTGGAAACTTCTTCATAGGAAGAATTCCAAAGAGGGTCTCTATCCCTGTTCTTTGCTCAACTTAATCCACCTGTTCAATTGCTTCTTTTGTAGGGGGGAAAGACCTGTTCAATGGACCACAAAGAAAGCCCCTCAAGAAATGCCACTGCAGAACCAAAGCCAGCCCCACAGGTAGTTTTCAGTCAGTTTTATTTTTATAATGTTAGAAAGCGATGCTGGGATCCATCGAATTGATGCAATTCTGTCTTGCTCTTCCTGGAGCAGGGTGCTGCATTGGCTGGCGTAGGATGGTTCCCTCACCCAGCCTCTGGAGTTTGCATCACAGGCTCCCATGCCTGCTATCAATAAAGCCTTTGCTTCAACTCCATGAGCCCTTGCTCTTCTTATACCCACCCTCAGGCAAAAAGCAAAACTAAACTAAACAGAAGGAAAACACCATGTATTTATTCCTTATTGCATAGGGGAAATTAAGGAATATTTGGGGAAGTGGAAGTGGAAAAAGTACTTATTTTCCACAATAACAAACAACAAACACTAGTCAAGACCTCAATTCTGAATTCTCACGTACGTTTTATTGATGCCTCAGCATAATGCTTTGAAAGTATTGTCATATTTTTAAAATCTAATGTATTTGTTAAAACAAATAATAAAACTTGTTTTAATCTTTGAAACTAGGTTTCTATGTAAGACTAGTCAAAGTTGGATGATTTGTTAGAGTTTTCTCAAAGTTTTCTTAAAATTTGCCAGTTTAAAAACAAATTATTAAAAAATAAAACAATAAACAAACAACAAAAAAAACAAATTATTTCTATATACTTCCGTGCAGTAGAATGTTTAACGAGTTTACCCATCTCATTTGTGTCTGTCATTAGTTTTTTATGAGGTATTTACTGAGATGTATGAACTTTCATTATTCTGCTGTTAGGATTTGCATTTTTAATTTAAAACGTGTTTATTTTGGTTCTTCTAATTCTCTTTTCTATATTGTTTGGCAGAAACTGCAGATGCCCCCTTGTTCTGAATGTGAGGTGAAGAAGGCCCCAGAAAAACAGTTTCCTAACTTTGAGGGCTCGGCACCCAGAGAAGAAAAAATACTGTAAATACTACAAAACCGCTTTGAAAACATCCATTTGCTATCGTCTTCATACTCTTTTTAGACTACAGGCTTGATGGAAATACTAAGTTTCTAAAGCATGCGACTTTTACACAATTTTATGTAACTTTATAAAGTAGTCCACAAACTTTCCGAAAGATTCCAGACCGATTATGATCCTTAAGCAATAACCTACTTGAAATGGATTTGCGCAGTCATAAATATTTTATTGTCATCACTACACTGCTAAATATAAGTTGGTATGTTTTGAACTAACATGCAACATAACTCTCAATTCTTCTTGTTCCTTTGGATACTAGTATTTCTATGATCCACTTATTGAGATCCACTGCACAGTAACTAAATGCCGTTGGTCTTAAATCTTCTTAGAATCTGAATTATAACCACATCCTAAAGTTTTCGGGCAGTACCAGCAAATTGGGGTCATTATCCTTCAAGTTTGGAATTTTGCCTACATGAGTATAGTCTTTTCTCGATGGCATTCATCATTATTTTTATTATTTTGTACTAATGATAATTTTGTCTAAGCTGTGGCATGGTGACTCTGACAAGGACTCAGTCAGTTAATAGAAATAATTAACTATGTTTGAAACGATGCAGGCAAACTACTTGAATGAACGATCACATTTCTGACACAATTGAAATTTTCTTTTCTGCATTCTATAGTCACATCTTTTATGTACATCTACTAAAATTATTCCAAGTTGGGAAGTGTGTTGTTTGAAATGCTGAAAATGGTATCAGTTATAAAGCTGAATAAGTAAAATAAATGGTAGGAAGAAGACTCTAAAATACAAGCTGATAATATATATACGTATATATTTTTAAAAATGGGTATTTGTTGAAAATAAAATAGTTGTGTTGATCTAATAAGTATAGGTTCACTTTTTTTTAAACTGACATGTTCATTAAAACAAATTAACACAATTTGTTTCAGTTTTTAAAGCTAGGTTTCTATGTAAGAATATCAAATAATTTCACATGTGAATAATCTGAATATATCTCATAATCAAAAGGGACTTAAACTTGAATAATAATATAATATCAGATAGAATCAGTAGTGCATCAAACTTGTAAAAGCAGATTAATGGATGTAAGTTATCTGCACCAAATATATTCAATTCTGTTGTTTAAATACATTGAGTAAGTGCAAAAAGCATATAAAACAATTGATTTTCTTGAACGAATCTTTCTATTAATAATTCATTTGTACCAGTGTAATCTAGAAGTGAATATATAAAGATAAACTAAATGAAATCTGTAATCAGTATGTTAACTTAAGTTCTGAGTTAAAATGTCATACATTTGATCCCAGTGGAATACTCAAATGAATCTAAAGACTGAGAGAATTAGAAAGTGTCATTAGCAGTAAAAGGAATCTTGTCCTGTATTTACATAGCAATTCTACTGGCTTAGTTCAATGTCCTTCATCAGTACTTTTCATATAACAGTTTAGTTGGGAAAGAAAGAAGGGATTTGATAGATGACCCATATAGTTTTCAGATGAAGTACAGGTGATCAGGAAAAAAAAAATGAAAGTTCAGTCTGAATTTTGTGCTGATTTTTTTTCCCATTTCTAGAGAACATTCAATACTACAAGATGAACTGTTACTAGCCTCCTGGTTTCCGTTTTTCCCCATGTTTCTAGGTGCCATTACCATGTCCAGAGATTTACAATGGAGAAGTAGATAACTTCATTTTAATGTAGGTTTACTTGCACCTCTTGCTGTGGCCCTAACTTTCTTCCTAGCCAGTGTGGTTCCCATGCAAAGTTAATCATGATTTGAAACATTTCAATTTGCTATGAGATAACATTAAAAAATGAGAATGTGTCTTAATACTAGTCGACTTTCAATAACTTTATTTCATATTATTTATTATGTCTGTCTTGTGGTTTCCTGTCTTATGAAGTACATGATCACATAATTTGCTTTTCTCAGCTTCCGGTATGATCAAGTGATCTCTCAATCAGCATAATTTATTTTTCTTCTTTAAAATATGTAAACTTAAGGATCCCACTTAGTTTGCTGTGGTATACGTAGTGCATAGTTTGCACCACCACCCCCCAAAAACGAAATTTGTAGCCAGAAGCTTTTATTCAAGTTTTTAAAGACACATTATGGGAGTTCCTTTTAACACAAAGTCTGCCAAAAAATGTATACACACTTCAGGAAAAAAAAAAAAAACTTGTATAAGTATTTTAACGCTAAATTTGTTCAGACATCATGAGATTCATGCAAGTTAGCTTTGGCTTTGCAATTATAGGAGGTATTCAAAGTGGTGGCCATGAGCTTCCAAGCATCTGTTAGTCTGATGAACTGCTGCTTGGGTAACCTTAGTCACCAAGACTGCTGCACGTGCGTTTCCAATTTCTTCTCTCAGGGCCGGCAGTGTGGCGGGTTTTCTGCAATATACAACATTCTCTAGAGTCCCCCATTCAAGGGTAACATCATCTGTTGAATAAACATCATACTATTTTTCTTTTCCTGAAGTGTGTATACATTTGTTGGTGGGCTGTATAGTTAAATATGGCATTCTTTTGCAGTATAACTACAACTGTATTTAAATTAATTCATCTTCCCTCAATATTTTAATTGCTTTAAATAGGACCTGAGGGGTTTCAAAAGTTTTTCTTATATGTGTGATATTTATCCACAAGAGAGGTACCATTTTTTATTTCTTGTAACAATTAGGTACATAAATAAATGTTACTTTTAAGGAATGTATACCCCAACTATCCTCATATAGAAAAAAAAACATTAACCAAATTGTTGAGGTAGTATAGGTACAAGTAGTATAATTCTATCATGTACGTGCAATGGTAGACATTGAAAGACTATGTACATTCTGCAGAATATGAATGCCTATTGAGAATATAAAACCATCATTTCCAACAGAATAACTTGTTTTAGCCTAGGTGTTACAAGAAGTAAAAGAAACATAAATTCTCCCTGGTTGTTTTTAAATGCTAATCAAATACTATATATTCATTTCTGTGTTAGAAATTTAGTTTGGATTCTGTCTTAAGTTATGCACATTAACTATGTAAATCAAACCAGTGCCTAAAATGTGTAAGTCCTAATGAATGCTGACAGTATCTATCCAATGCCTATATGCTCAGAAGAAAAAGAAATAATTTCAGTTACTCCTCTGGATGTGGTTTCCTTTGTAACCTCAAATACCCAAATACTGAAAATACTAGGTGTCTAACTTGTTTTCGTTCTTTAAGCAGATACTTAGTATCACACTGCAATTTCAGTGACGATTCTCTTTTACAAAGCATTCTCAGCCACAAGTCAAAGATGGTTACACGTATGCCGAGGGGGCAATTACTGCTTTAGAGGGACAGTACAGGTTGCTGGACTAAAACACTATTTGTGAACTTTGCTATAATGGAATCTTTTATTTTTATAGCTCAGGTACAGTAATTAGCACTAACTACAATAGAGACTGAAATGATTATTGACACCATAGAGTAGGTCGAGCTGGCCAGACTGAAGAGTAACAAAAACACATACTTGTTTATTTGGGGGTCATTTTCTTACTTGTGTGCAAAATCTTATTTTTCCCCAAATTGTGTATCCATCTGGATTGTGTTATGTAATTAATGGTCAAGTGATGAAGAATAAAAGGTGCTGAAAGATGGCCTATTTTGTTCAGTGAAAGTTTGTTAAATTATTCTGCAGAAGCTAATTTAAAAAGAAGATATTAGCAGTAAAATAATGCTAGCTTTGGGGTTTTGAAAAGTTATCCTAAAAATCTCCTCAATCTCTCTGACAGTGCCACAGAAGTATATAATTTAGAGCGTTTGCATTAAATAGAATTCACACAAGGGCAGGAACTTTGTCCTTCCACTTTTACATTAACTTTTATTCATAATTGACAGATAATTATTACATATAACTGGTACAATGTGATGTTTTAATATAAGTATATACTGTGCAATGATCATACTATGTTAATTAACATATCCCTGATCTCAGAAATTAAATTTAAGTGCTTAGAACTAGCTGCCTCGTGGACTGTACTCAAATATTTGTTGAATGAATTAATTCAAAAGCTGAAGGAGCATGAGAATAACTAAAGCAAATAGCAGGAGCGTATGCTGGTATGAAAACAGAACCAAAAGACAGTCTTATAGTAAGAGAAAATGAATATGTTTTGTGTTTTTGTTTCATTTTGTTCTTACACTGTTTTTCCTTTGCCTTTTTTGCTAAAAGTTTATGGACCCATGCCTATGACTTTAGGCAAAGTAGACATGGCACTCCTGGGTGAATTTTTAAATAAATCTCATTGTAATAGATACGGTAATGTGTCACATAAGGACAGAAATATGTTTGAAGAAATGCCTCATTAGTCAATTTCACTGCTGTGCGAATACAACAGCCCACGTGGTGTGGCACACTGTGTACATGCCGGGCTCCCTGATGTGGCCCATTGTCCCGAGGTCACAAGCCTGCACAGTAGGCGGATGGAGCCCAGGGATGCATCGTTGTGCCTCTAAGCATATCTAAACCGATTAGAAATGTACAGTAAAAGCGAGAGGTGATAAAAATCCGCAGATCTAGATAAAAAATGTTATGAGACCACTGTTAAAAAGGGGTGAGTCACTGACCAAAACTTTGCTGTAGACTACATTACTGCTCTGTATCACGTCGGCTTTGAGTCTTCACTTGGCCCGCAGCTGTGACACACTTGGACACGCCCTGGTTTGGATGTCAATGCCCCCGAAGTCTCAAGTGTTCCAAGGTGGGGCTTTTAGAAGAAGATAGGATGAAAAGGATGTATTATTCATCACTCTGCTGGAGAGTTCAGACCTGGAC